>KQ995416.1:12069-33467 GCA_001598015.1 Dorcoceras hygrometricum
GAACAGCTTTCTATCAACGATTTTTCCCCGATTCGTATCGGAAGGATAAAGGGGCAGAATTTGCAAACCTGAGACAAGGGCCATTGACTATTGAAGAATATGTTGATAAATTTACCAGCTTGCTTAAATTTGCTCCACATTTTGCTATCAGCGATGAAGCACAAGCTGATCAGTTTATCAATGGCCTAAATCCTGATGTGTTTACTTTTGTAAACACTGGTCGACCAAATACTTTTGCTGAGGCGTTGAACCGGGCAAAAGGTGCAGAAGCTGGGTTGCTAAGGCAACATAGATCGCAATTTGTATCACCAGACGCAATAGCATCACAAAAGGAATTTAAAGTTCCACCGCCCCCTCGATTTGATGCTGGAAGCAGCAGTAGTGGAAAGAAAAATTTCTTTACAGGAATAGGGAAACAATTTGAACGTTCAAGTACGAGTGGCTCCTCCAGTTCAAGTGAATTCAAACAACTGGGAACTGGACAGGAATTTGCTGATTACTGTACCAAGTGTGGAGGCAGACATGCTACAGAACAATGTAGAGGAGTGTCTGGTCTTTGCCGTAATTGCAATCAACCTGGCATTTTGCACGAGTTTGTCCTCAACGTGATTCTGGGAATACACAGAATCCGGGAACAGCGAGAACAGTGCCAATGCCAGAAAGACAAGCCTCCTTTGTATCTCCATTTCAACCCCAGAATCAGCAGCAGGATAGACAAGGAGGCGAAGGGCCAGCAGCAAGAAGATGTGACACCAGCTGAGAGTCCCTGTTTTGCGTAGTTGATCTTAGGTTGCTAGAAGCTGATGTTGTATTTAGGAATCACTTGTACTAGTAAATTTAAGTTGTAATAACCTGGTACAATAGTATTACTATGTATGTGTGCATGACAACAGGAGGAAGAAACTAGTGGGAGTAAACTTGGGTAGCGAAAGATAACTACTTAGACGAAGGGCCAGCAGCAAGAAGATGTGACACCAGCTGAGAGTCCCTGTTTTGCGTAGTTGATCTTAGGTTGCTAGAAGCTGATGTTGTACCTAGGAATCACTTGTACTTGTAAATTTAAGTTGTAATAACCTGGTACAATAGTATTACTATGAATGAATGGCTTTGCGATACAAATTGACATCTTTAACTTTTAGCCTTCTGCTGCTTAAGAACAACACATACGAACCAGACTGTATTTAATAACCTTGTTTAGTTTACATTAATCACCCACTTATTGAGATTAGAGAATTAATTGTGAGCTGAGAGTCTCACACTACCGCTGCTAGAACTACCCGAGCCAGAAGAACTAGAACCTCACTTCTTCTTGAACTGACGACCACGAGGCCTAAACCTCTGGTGTCGAGACTGTTGGGCTACTTGCTGCTGGGGTGGCTAGGATGACTGCACAGACTGGGAAGGTTGGACCCTCGGAACCATGGGACGGTAACCTTTCACCACTTGAGGCCTAACACGAGACCTACGGCTCTGTAGTCCCTCCTCAATAACCATAGCCTTGTCCAACGCATCCGCATAACTCGTCGGTGAACCCGCCAACACCAAAGAATACAACTCTTCATTCAGCTCCTCCAAGAACTTGTTCCTCTTCGCCTTCTCTCGGCCAGAAACATGCGGAACATACGCAAGAAGAGAAGAAAACCTCCGGGAATACTCTCCCACGGACATAGTTCCCTGCACCAGGTTATCAAACTCACGCTCCCTGGCGTTCACAAAGGATTCCGGAACGTACTCCTGATGGAAGGCAGTACAAAATCTGTTTCACGTAATCCCTACACCTGTCTCCTCTAGAGTCCTCGAAGCGCCTCTCCACCAACGCTCGACACCTCTCCTCAACTGAAACGTAGCCAAACTCAAACTACGCTCGTCATCATACCTGACACGGTCAAACAACCCGGTAATGTGCTGCAACCAGGACTCTGCATCAGAACTAGGCTCATCACCGTTAAACATCTGAGGGTTCATCCGCTGAAACCTCGCCATCATAAGTTCCATGTCGTCAACACGGGCTGCCAGCTCATCTACCTCAACCTCAACCTGTCTATCACGACCACGACGAGGAATACTACGCTGCACTTCCTCGTTCTGAACCTCGGATTCATGCTGAAACTGCCCTCTACCTCTACTCCTACGTCTAGGTGACATCTACGATGGCACTAAGAGGGTAAGGTCACGCATCAATAGATATATATCACATAACAAAAAAATCACATAGTCATGCACATGCAACAAGCAACACTGTGCCTAGACTCAAGTGTGATCAAAAGAAATCGAGCTTATCCCATCTTAAGCTCTGATACCAAAAATGTCAGGCCTCGTGCACAAACACAGAGTTTAACCACGCAAACAAGCGGAAGTATTTAAAATAGTGGATAAAATTTTCGCTTTTGGCCTGACTGATAAAAACATAATTTAAAATACTACATTACTCAAAATATCCCAGTTGAAATAAAATACGCAAGACTAAAAGTCACAATACAACAGTACATCATGCATCGAACACCAATCAACAACACTACAACTGAATACAATAAAGCACAGGGCATCCCCCGGCCAACAGTACTGATACATATATGCTATACGCTAACTGAGACACTCTAGCCACCTCTTGGGGCACCTCCAGCTGGGTCAAATCCACGACCAGCTGAGTAACCTGGGAAACCTGGACAACACACACAGGAAAACAAACACCAGCCCCAGAGGGACATGGGGTCAAACCCCAGTACGGAGAGCAACATAAAACAGCTAATGGAAAGAAACAAGTAATATGCAAATTCTATGCATGAGGACAAGGCTACAACCAAAAACAGGGAGCCAAAGGATCTCAACAGCTGCTCAACAAACGAATCAGATCAACTGAACAACAGTGGCCACGGGGTGTGTGAGTATATGGGAGCTACCCACTCGTCTCAACACACGGCACCAGATTCTGAACAAATATCAACCTGCTGTTGCCCAACTCATGAGATGTGGGAGCTACCCACTCCGCTCATAGTGGCTAACAGATCCCAGCAGGGAGATGAGGTATACGGGAGTTACCCGCTCGTCCTCAACACAAGCATCCTGGTACGCACAGACAGATAATAAGGCGTGGCTAAACAAGATCTGAATGCAACATGAATAATGCGTGTATGCAATGACAGCTTGCAGATAACAAAACAGAAGCAAGAAATATAGAACCTAAGCATACACAACATCAAGCATAATCACCCATGCTCAATCCAAGGCTGTAAAACAAGCTCACATCTGTACCTCAATCTTCTGAGCTAAAATTAACACAACGAAGTCCCGAGAAACACAGATCTGAAAACCTGCTAAGCAACACCGCACAAAATCTCAGGGACAGTAGCGCAGAAACTACAACTGGGAATTATGAACTTAACCAGCGCTATCCTACCCTTCTATCACAACAGAAGGATCCTAAATGAAGCACAAGGTAGGATCTTAACACCTTCCTAACGAGCTACCTGAACGGCAGAAGCAAAGCTGCGTTTATGCTAACAGACTACGGAAGGTAGATGTCTTCGTGACCTCTCCAAGGTTGACGCAAGCTTCCACAAAATGTACCAAACGAAGCGTCTTAACAAGAGGAGTCGAGTGCTACCACTCTTACTTCAGTCGGAGCTGTCTATCACCGGCAATCGGAGAAGATAAGGTTCGGTGAACAGTAGCTAGGGTATCACGACAATATTCGCTATCGAGAAATATTCTAAGTTTTGAGTCTGAATAATAAAGAACGAAGGCAAAGTCCTCTATTAAAAGGTCAAATCTGATCAAATCTGAAGAACAGTACCTACCGACACTTAAGTCTCAAAATTGATTTCCCACTCGGATCTGAATCTCACATCAGATATGACTCTTTGTCAAAACAGATCCTGACTTACTCAAACACCGTCGCACAGAGTCCACTCTCGCATCTGGGCACGTCACCCGCTACTCGAATCTGAAATGCTAAACGCGTCGCATCGCAATACTCAGATCCCATCGAATCTGAAGACCAAACCTACTCACATCTGAGTCTCCCCCGATAAGCCATAACGCTGTCATTTCCACTAATCGAAACGGCATAGTTTTGCTACACGCTTCAAAAACACACTAACGTACTCACATATGCTTAGCGATACCAGATTCTAACCTCGAATCTGATCAGATCTCAAATCTGATCGTTGCAACCAAACTTCTCAGAATTGTTCTAAGTATCAAATCTGACCCAAATACGTTCACAAAGCCTACCAACCCAAATTTGGTTACCTAGATTCGTTCACGCTCAAATCTGAATCTCATAAAATCCAATTAATTAACTCAATTAATCTTTCTAAACTTTTGGGTCTCACATGCTAGCTGGTGTAAGCAGCTGGGTGCACCATCTGGTTAAGCAGAGAGCAGGATAGATGTTTCAGAACTTTCAAGGTTTTATCCAATGGATAAGGACCTCTGGTTGAAACGGAGAACTGGATGGTGGTGCGACGCCGTTTTGAGAAAGCAAATCTTATTGCGAGCTAGTTTTGCTGCACGCTTGGAATTGTCTATATAATCTGGGAGAGAGAGACTAGTGAGTTGGTCGGAGATAGCGTAGTGTTCAGATCTAAGCTGGTATCAGCTGTGAGCCCTGAGTGTCGGTGGCTACTGTTCACCAGATCTGGAGACTTAAGTAGTATTAATAGAGGACTTTGACCAGACGTACGCCATTGTTTCCAACACCTAGAAATATCTCTCCCGTAAATATATCCTCTACTGTAGCGAAACCCTTACTGTTCGCCATGGTCTATTGTCCCCGAGCCGGGCGATAGACGACGCAGCTTTGAGCAAGATTAGTAGTATTGAGTTCCACTTGCCAATACTGTTCTTTCTACCTCTTTTGAGAGCTTTGAGAAACTGGAAGAGGAACGCGAAGAAGCTACAGTGTGCCATCGTTCGTATTTTTGGTTGATTGTTTTTTCTGCTCAGGAAGTGCTTTCGAGTAAATATAATATCCTACCTTGCGCTTCTTTTAGAGCTAGCTGTTGTGTGTTAGAGGTAGGATAGAACTGAGTTGAGTTGGTAGCTCCCTGTTATGGTTTCTGTGCTTATGGTCCCTGAGTTGATTATTGTGTTTGGCTAAGAAGGTTTCAGATTTGAGTTTATCGGGACCTTTGTTGTGGTAAATGTAGCACAAAAGCTAAGGTTCAGGTTTGGGCTTGTATTACAGCTTTGGGATAAGCTTGGATATATGTGTATGCTTGCTGGTATGTGTGCAGTGTGTATGCTATCGTTTTGTGTTGCTTGCTGCTGTTCTGTATTGGTTGTTGCAAGCTGTTGTAATTGCATACATGCATCTTTCCTGTTGAGCTCATGTCTGTTAGCCTTTGTTGCTGTGCTAACCCGTGTGTACCAGGAGGCTGTTATTGAGGACGAGCGGCAATACGTGCTCCTCATCTCCCTGCTGGTTTAGTTGTTAGCCTCTATGAGACGAAGCTACCACGCTCTCATGAGCTTTGGCAACAGCAGGTTGAGTGAACTGGTTTACGCTCTGGTACAGTGTGTTGAGACGAGTGGGTAGCTACCATGCTCTCACATGCTTCGTGGCCACTACCCTTTGTTCATACCCGTTGACAGCTGCTAAGCTGGTTCTTCGAGCTCTTTGGCTTCCTTATCCGTTTGTAGAATGTTGCCTTTGCATTCTGTTGTTCTCATGCATAGCACATTCATTTATATCTGTTGCTGTCTAATAGCTGATTGTTTTGTGCTCCGTACTGGGATTTGACCTCTGTCCCTCAGGGGCTGGTTGTTTGGTTATCTGTGTGTTGTTCAGGTTACCCAGGTTTCTCAGATGGTCGTTGTGAGGATTGAGAAATTCGAATAGTGATTAATAAGTTTTGCATAGGATTAGTCATGAGATTTTAGGGATTTCGAATTTCAGATTTTGAGGAATTGTAGTGAAGTTTGGTTTGTGAAGTTCAGACTTCTAGAATTGGAGTTCAGCAGTTGCATTTGCTAGCGGGAAATGATCCCAGTATTGTTTCAGCAGTAAGGTTTATCACAGAGAGAAGTAAAGCCAGCAGCGTTTTTATGCGAAGGCTTGCGGGCAGTTCAGCTCTTGGTATTTCAGTAGTAGCGTGATCAGTTGTGAGCTATTATGTGAGGAAGTCAGCAAGGAGTTGCATGAGCATTCAGCTATTTGTTTCGTTAGAGTAGTCTTAGCGGGTAACGAAACTACATCGTTTGGATAAGTTGGACGACAACATTTTGGGTGTAACGCTTTATGTCAGCTGTTGGTGGTGTTGGTCATCAGCTGTTGACAGCGATGATGACGTGTTCCTCTACGACGTCTTTTGAGATAGCTAGCGTGTTCAGCTGTTGGTCGATGGGAGAGAGAGATCTGTTGGCAGCTGAGGAAGTGATGCTACGTCGTTTTGATATTATTTTAGATTCAGCTGTTGGTCGTTTTGAGAGAGATCTGTTCTCAGCTGTTGGATGCTGCGGCGTCGTTTTGATTAGTTGGTACGGCGTCGTTTTATGTTGTGTAATGGAAGTGCAACGTCTGTTGGTGTCGGCTGTTCCCGTTGAGAAGAAACGTTGGATTCAGTTGTAAGATTTCTACTGTAGCTTTACCTGACGTCTGATTTAGGGGAACAACAGCTGTTGTATGGAGATTTATATATATAAGTGTTGAGCGACACTTAGAGCATTTTCCACCAGATATTTCTTATCTCCATCTTCAAACCCTCGATAGCTACAGTTCACCCGAACATTTCTTCCCTAGATTTCTGTCGTTTTTCGCCGTTGTTTTGAGAGATACCGGTGGTGCTGAACTCCTGGTGACTTGCTCTTTCGATTGCTACCCATTTGAGGCTGTAGTTTGACCTTGGAGAGGATCGCGAAGTAGCAGTGTTGTTCGATTATCTTCGCCAAGTGAAACCCGAGACTTCTTTAGCTCTCTTTAGCTTTTGGGTAAGCATTTCCTGCTGTTCTAAGCTTAGTATTAGCTGCTAGTACTTTGTTTAGAGGTAGAACCAGAGTTAGGTTCTTGTCCGTAGGAAATTTTGTGTAGAGGATCAGATTTGAGCTAAAATATTAGATGCCTTGTACAGATTTCAGCTTCCAGGAAGTGCCAGCTGTGTTGGGCGTGACCAGCGAGGGGCATATTTGTGCAGGTTGAGTTGTGCCGTGCCTTTAGAAATCTGTTGAGGCAGATTTAAGCTATTAGAGGTACGAATTGAGCAGCTACATGGCTGTATTTCGTGTTATGAATTCTGTGTTGAATTGATGGCTAAATTACGTGAACAGATTTTACCTGATTTGTTTATTGATGTTCTGTTTTCACGTATTGTTATTGTATGCATTTAGAATTGATTATTGAATGGCATTCATGCATACATCTTGATTGATTGATGTACTGATTGAGAGCCACGTTGTGACTGGCCGACAGATGTGTGGTGCCCGAAAGTTCCAACGCTATCATCGGAGTGGTGACTGCCAGATTCGAGTGTCTACCACCGAGCTGTGATGGGCTGACGGGCCTCGAAGATCACGGACCGATGATTTCCCGATTGATACACCGTGGTATGGAGGCTCGACGTGAGATGATTTGCCAGTTGATACACTGGTCTTGATGACCGATCCTTTGATAGCCCTCATGAATTTCATAACTTGAATTATAGCATGTTGCATGATTGCTGTTTTTAGATGGCTCTTCGTACTGAGGCTTGACCTCGTATTTCTTTTCCTGTTTTTGTGTCTTTTGGGTTTGTCTTACCCATTTTCAGGATCTACAGGTAACCAAGCTGGACCGAGTAGAGCGCCATCTGGTCGATCCCCATTCCCTCGAGTCCCAGTTATATAGCCCGCCCCGGGGGGCGGCGGATCCGATGGTGAAGGCGCTGGCGCGCGTGCTGTCGCGGGTGCTGGCGGAAGATACCCGGAGCCGGCCCGCATTCGAAAAATGAATATGCTGGATTCCAACATTTAATTTGTGCATGCGCCAGGCGCTGGATATCGTTGCCGTCAGCAACGGCTCCCCCCCCCCCCCCCCCCCCCCCCCCCCCCCCGGGCCGCCGCCCCTCTCGCCCGTCGCCGCCCACCGCGACGCGCCACCGCCGTGCGCCTTCCGTTGTCATCGTCGTCGGACTTGTTCCAATCGTCTCGACGAGGAGATTCCATCCGTGAAAGATTCGTCAAGTTTTCTAGTGCAGACTGACAATGGATCATGATTTCAGTCGTGGACCGGATACGGAGAACGACAACCGCCAACCGTTGAAGTGCCAATTTCCTCGTGAAAATGGTTGGAGCCAGGCGCCTAGATGCCAGCAAGGTACCAATCTAAAACACCCTATGGATGTTTTAATGTTATTATTATTATGTATTGACCGTTCTCGGTGCAAAATTTTGAAATATTCCGCTGCGCCCCGGGAGCGGGATCCGGATCCGCCGCTGCGCCAACAGGAGTCCTACTACAACAGTCGAGAGCGCGAGATTGATAATCTGAACCAAGGGACGATGAGGGTGGCTGAGTATGCCAGGCAGTTTTCTGCACTTTTAATGTATGTGCCTCACGTAGCTAACCAGGAGAGGACGAAGAGGAACAAGTTCATGAAGGGACTAAGGCCTGATTTGTTCCGGATGATGTTGTCTGGATCCCCTACGACGTATGTTGACGCTGTGAATCGAGCGGTTGACATTGAGGTGAGTTTGTTGGAGGCGGATGCCCCGATACGGGCGTGCTTTTCAGCTGGTGCAGAACGTGTCGCAATCTTTCTAATCTCCTCAAGGGTCGCAGCAATCGAATCGCCAACAGTTTAGGCCTCGAGGGAAGCAGTTCAAGAAGAAGGCTAATTCGAGTTCCTCTGTTTCTGTGAGTTTTGGTAGTAGTGGTTCTGGTATTATGTCTTGTGGAAAGTGCGGGGGGAAGCATCCGACTTCACAGTGTCGTGGAATTCAGGGGTCTTGCCGTAACTGCCGACAGCCTGGACACTTTGTAAGAGTGTGTCCTTTGTTGAGGGGACAGACTTCAGTTCCTTCGCAGCAGGGTTCAGCTGGTGGTTCTTCACAGAGACCGCAGTTTCACATTTCAACGCAGCGATCTGGATTTCAACCCCATGAACCGTCTAGGTTTGGTGGATCTTCTAGACCTCAGTTTCAGATACCGCAGCAGGCCCGGGTGAATGCCTTGTCGGGGGAGGAGGCTGAGGAGACACCTGGTATGTTTATCGCATGTACATGTTCTATCTTTGATTTTCCTGCGAGAGTTTTAATTGATACAGGAGCGTCACACTCCTTTGTTTCTACATGGTTTGTGCATGAGTTTGGGTTGAGAGTTACCCCACTGTGTGATGTCATATCTGTATCTACTCCTGCTGGTGTGTGGTTGTTGTCCCGTGAAGTTGTTGTGGATTGCATGATTCGATTTGATCAGAATGTGTTAGTAGCAAACCTGATTGTCTTGGAGATGAGGGATTTTGATTGCATCTTGGGAATGGATGTATTGTCTAGCTATAAGGCTACTATTGATTTCTTCCATGGTGTGGTGAGATTTTGCCCTGACTTGGGTGAGAAGTGGGATTTCTACGGTGCTGATTCGCTAGATTCATGATTTATGCGCTTGTGTCTGCTATGGAGATGTTTAGTATGTTATCGCTGGATAATGCTAGATTCATGATTTATGCGCTTGACGTTACCCAAGAGTCACGATTGGAGTTGAGTGACATCCTGATCGTCTGAGAGTTTCTCGACGTGTTTCCAGATGAGATTCCTGGATTCCCTCCGAGACGTGAGATCGACTTCGGTATCAAGTTGGTGCCCGGTACAGCCCCGATTTCTAGAGCTCCGTATCTGTTGGCGCCAGCAGAGTTGAAGGAACTCAAGGAACAGTTGAGAGACCTTCTGGAGAAAGGCTTCATCAGACCGAGTATGTCGCCTTGGGGAGCTCCGATTCTTTTTCTGAAGAAGAAAGATTGGTCTACGAGGATGTGTGTGGATTTTCGACAGTTGAATAAAGCGACGGTGAAGAACAAGTATCCTTTGCCGAGGATTGATGACTTGTTCGATCAGTTGCAAGGATCGATGGTGTACTCGAAGATTTATTTGCGCTCTGGCTATCACCAGTTGCGGATTAGAGACCCTGATGTGGCGAAGCAGCCGTGAAGAACAAGTATCCTTTGCCGAGGATTGATGACTTGTTCGATCAGTTGCAAGGATCGATGGTGTACTCGAAGATTTATTTGCGCTCTGGCTATCACCAGTTGCGGATTAGAGACCCTGATGTGGCGAAGACAGCTTTTCGGACGAGATATGGGCATTATGAGTTTCTTGTGATGCCGTTTGGGTTGACGAATGCCCCAGCTGTTTTCATGGATTTGATGAATCGCGTCTTTAGCGAGTACATCGATCGGTTCGTGATTGTCTTCATAGATGACATCTTGGTGTATTCGAGGAGTTTTAGAGAGCATAAGGAGCATCTAAGATTGGTGTTGCAAAGATTGACAGACTCGTAGTTGTATGTCAAATTCGGCAAGTGTGAATTTTGGCTAGATAGAATTATATTTTTGGGTCATGTGATTTCAGCACAAGGAATTTTGGTGGATCCGAGTAAGGTCGAAGCAGTTCTTAACTGGGAGAGACCTAGGAATGTTTCTGAGATCCGTAGTTTCTTGGGATTGGCTGGCTATTACAGACGTTTGATCGAGAAGTTCTCCTCGATAGCCATGCCTATGACTCAGTTGACTCAGAAGGATAGGATGTTTGTATGGACTGACGAGTGCGAGTCTAGCTTTCAGATGTTAAAGGAGAAGTTGACTATTGCTCATGTTTTGGCTTTACCGTCTGGATCTGGAGGATTTTTTGATGCTCCGATGCTTCTCTAAATGGATTGGGATGTGTTCTGATGCAGAACGGGTACGTGATTGCATATGCGTCTAGATAGTTGAAGCCTCACGAGACAAGGTACCCCGTTCATGATTTGGAATTGGCTGCGATTGTGTTTTCCTTGAAGATTTGGCGACACTATCTATATGGTGAAGAATTTGTGGTGTACACCGACCACAAGAGTTTGAAGTATATCTTCACGCAGTCGGACTTGAATATGAGGCAGCGACGTTGGATGGAGTTGCTCAAGGATTTTAACTGTGAGATTCAGTATCAGCCTAGACGGATGAACTGAGTGGCCGATGATTTGAGTAGGAAAACCCAGCCTGCAATGTTAACATCCTTGAGAGTCTCGAGCATCTACGAGAAGTTGAGTACTTCTGGTTGGCGTTTCCAGCCGGGTGATCAGTACTTCATGGTTTCTTCGATTTGGGTTGAACCGCAGATTGTGAGTGACATTATGGAAGCACAGAGGACTGATCCCAATATACATGAATTGAAGATTGGTGGTTTTTCTGTTGCTTCTGAAGATTGGTGGTTTTTCTGTTGCTTCTGTCGTTTTTCGTCGTTGTTTTGAGAGATACCGGTGGCGCTGAACTCCTGGTGACTTGCTCTTTTGATTGCTACCCATTTGAGGCTGTAGTTCGACCTTGGAGAGGATCCTGAAGTAGCAGTGTTGTTCGTTCAATACAATTCAAATCGATAACACAATATGAACCATTCATAGGGTGTTTCTCGGGGTGTTACCTTGCTGGCGACTTGCGCCTGGCTCCAACCAGAATCACAGGAAGACTGGCTCTTCACGGTAGGCGGCGGTAGATTCGTCAATCAGGTCCACGACCGGAAGGGAGACTCATTCGTCAGCCTGCACTAGAAGGCCTGACGAGATCAGCGCGGACGGAAACTCCTCGAAAAGTTGATTGGAACAAGTCCGATCAATTAGCGGCGGGGGCGGCGGTGGAGGCCGGCGGCGGCTATATTAGAGAGGAGGGGGCGGCGGCTTTTAGGAGCTCTAGGGTTAAGTGTTGTGATGTGTTTTGATTAAAGCCTCCAAGTCTACATTAAGTAGACTAGTGATAAACTTGGACCGGCCCAACGGGCCCGGGTCCAACGTATGAACATTCGGTTCATCCCTATCACCGTGACTTCATCGTAACTCCGATCACCGATCAGATCATACCGATCGACTCAGTTTCCAAAACTGAATACTATGATCTGAAAAACCATTGTTCAGAACCCCAGTGCAAAATGACCGTTTTGCCCCTCAACAGCGGGAAATCACGATTTGACCCCTGTTGACGTTTAGGAAGTCGCACTCCCCAAAATCCTCCTCAAGTGCTCAACACATTGAGCTTAGTTTCCGTGCGGGAATCTCGAATCCAGTACTTGTGTGACCCTCAATGGTTCAGGGATACAGCTAGCCGTGGGCCCACAACCATTGTGGCTCCGGAATCACAATTCCGGACTTGCCCATCGGATCATGGTAAGAGCGTCTAGCAAAATCGCCCCATGATCCCTTAGGTATCACTGATAGTGCCTGAAAGAACCAGTTAGTCGTGTTTAGCGTACAGTACGGTCCTTTCAATCCATATATCCCGATCAGATCAACGACCATTGGTAAATCGAGAGTCGCTATAGATCCGATAGCTATGCATACATCTTGGAAATCGAATAGTGACATCACGAGTGTAACTAGGTAAACCCATTTACCTAAAACACTTCTAGTACTCTGGCCAGAGATTTATACACTATTATCCCCTCAGATAGCATAGGATATCCACGCATGTCTGCGAGCGGTGAATCCTCGACAACGATGCATCGACTCCTACATGCATCGGGATCTCACCCAATCCTCGCCGCCTAATGACCCCAAGTGAGTCGGCAAATGAGTCAAAGTGAGACGCCTATCATGTAGAGTCTCAATGACGTTTCGAGTCGTGAGGACTAATCAGTACAACCAAGACCTCGGACTTATCCACTCGACAAATGGTAACCACTTGGAAAGTCCGAACGAGGGTAGTTCGATAGATCACCAAGTCACTATCTATCTGCATGCTCAGAACATCACAATGTTCCCTACCAATGAAATATGGTACTTCGCATCGCAGATACTAGTCTCAGGCTCGGGCGGCCTTATCCTCATTTTGACGGCCCAATCGACTAGGAACATGTTCAGAATACACAGTGACTATTAGATGTGTTTCATGATAGCCGTCATACCCACTATCACATCTAACATACACTATAGTGCATTCTAGGTCTTTACTCAACGCAATTGTTAATCATTATACAACACAATGAAAGTAAAGAATGCCATAAATAAATGCGAATATCATATATAAAGATTGTCATATACAAGAGTCTATTAAACCCACACGCCACAAGTTGGCTAGTTGGGCATCTACTCTAACACTGTGCTGCTGTCTTGTACTCAGATTTGAGTCTGTATTGATTTGGGATACTCGTTGCTTGTAATTGTTATTGCGTGTTACTGTTGTTGGTTTTCGTAAAACCAATAGTTTAAGTATAAGTGTATCTTTAAATTATGTTTTCTAAGTCAAGCCAAAGCGAAAAGTTTTAGCCATTTTTAATGCTTCCGTATTTGTAAATGCGTGTTTAAATATCTGTTTTGTGCACCGGGCCTGACATTTTTGGTATCAGAGCTTAAACTGGGATAAGCTCAATTTCTTTTGTTCACACTTGATTCTAGGCACTTTTTTGCTTGTTGCGTGTGCTTGACTATGTGTTTTATTTGCTGTGTGATCTTATTTTATTAGTGTTTGCCTAGATGCCGCCTAGACGTAGGGGTAGAGCTACAAGGCAGATCCCGATAGAATCTGAGGCTCAGAATGAGGAGGTAGAGCGTAGTATCCCTATTCGTAGGCGTGCTAGACAGGTGGATGACGAGGTGGATATGTTGGCAGCCCGTGTAGACTAAATGGAACTAATTATGGTGAGGTGTCAGCGGATGAAAACGTTCGATGGTGACGAGTCTAGTTCTGATGCGGAGTCATGGTTGCAGCACATTACAGGGCTTTTTGATCGAGTACGTTATGACGATGAGCGTAGACTGAGTTTAGCTACTTTCCAGTTGAGGAAGAATGCCGAGCGCTGGTGGAGAGGTGCTTCACAAACTCTTAAGGAGACTAGTGTGGAGATTACTTGGGACAGTTTTTGTACTGAGTTCCGTCAGGAGTACGTTCCGGAGTCCTACGTTAATGTCCGGGAGCGCGAGTTCGATAACTTGGTTCAGGGAACCATGTCTGTGGGAGAGTATGCTAGAAAGTTTTCTTCTCTCCTTGCCTATGTTCCTCATGTGTCTGGCCGTGAGAGGGCGAAGAGAAACCGATTCTTGGAAGGGCTGAACAAAGATCTTTATTCTTTGTTGTTGGCCAGTTCACCTACTAGTTATTCTAGGATGGGTTACGGAACCGCATGTCTCGAATTCAGCCACAAGCTGCTCAAGGTGCACGTCCCAATGTTCTAGGGGCGCAACCTCCCCGATTTTATCAGTCATCCCAACAGCCCCAGAAGTCATCGCAGTAATCTGGATGCCACAGGTTCAGGCCTCGTGGCCATCAGTTTAAGAAGAAGCTGGGTTCTAGTTCTTCTGGTTCAGACAGTTCGAGCAGCAGTAGCAGCCCCATGCTAACTTTTGTGGTCAATGTGGAGGAAAACACCCTTCGACACAGTGTGTAGGGGTTCAGGGTGCTTGCAATCTTTGTGGGCAGTATGGACATTTTGCAGAGTGTGTCCTTTGGCTGGATCTCAGCACACCACCGCCCCACCGCAGGGTCGTTCTGAAGGGTCATCTTGAGGTCGTTATTTCCTTGTTCAGCAGCAGAGGATGGGGGAAACTCAGCACAGGTCATTTCAGCAGCCTGGTCCTTCTCGTTTTGGATAGACTTCCCAACCCCGTTTCTCAGGACCTCAATAGGCTCAAGTGAATGCCATGACAAGGGAGCTAGTAGAGGGCACGGGTACTTGTACTGTTTTTGATTTTTCAGCACGTGTGTTGTTTGATACTGGAGCATCACATTCATTTATAGCTGATACATTTGTGGTTGAGCATGGTTCGCATACCACCCTTTTGTGATGTTGTTTCTGTTGCGACTCCTGCCGGTGCGAGCTTGTTCTCCCAAGAGATTGTGTCGAATGGCATACTTAGGTTTGGCCAGAATGTGATGATAGCCAATTTGATTCGGATAGTTATGTGGGATTTCGATTGTGTAGTGGGAATGGACGTGTTGTCTAGTTTTAGGGTCACCGTGGATTGTTTCCATGGCATTGTGCATTTTCGGCCCCAGTCTGGCGAGAAGTGGAATTTCTACGGCCATGATTCCCAATCGAAGATTACGTTGATCTCTGATATGGAGATGTTTAGCCTCCTGTTATTGGAGAATGTAGGATTCATGATTTATGCTTTGGATGCATCCTCGAAGTCGTGTGTAGAGCTTAGTGACATCCACATTGCCTTTGATTTCCCTGATGTTTTCCCCGAGGAGATTCCTGGCTTTCCTCGGAGGAGGGAGATCGACTTGAGCATTGAGTTGGCGCCTGGTACAGCTCCTATCTCATGAACCCCATATCGTTTAACACCAGTAGAGTTGAGAGAGCTGAAGGTGCATCTTAGCGATTTGTTGGAGAAAGGCTTTATTCGGCCTAGCATGTTACCGTGGGTAGCTGCTATCTGTTTGTAAAGAAAAAGGACGGTTCGATGAGGATGTGCATTGACTTTCGACAACTGAACAAGGCTACTATGAAGAATAAGTACCCTTTACCGATGATCGATGATTTATTCGATCAGATTCAAGGTTCAACCATGTATTCTAAGATCGATCTACTTTCAGGGTATCACCAGTTGCGAATTCGAGAGGAAGATGTTGTGAAAACTGCATTTAGAACGAGGTATGTGCATTATGAGTTTTTGTTTATGCCTTTTGGTCTGACTAATGCCCCGGCAGTTTTCATGGATTTAATGAACCTAGTTTCTAGAGAGTTCATCGATCAGTTCGTGATTGTTTTCATTGATGACATTCTAGTTTACTCGAAGACTCCGATCCAGCATAAAGAGCACTTGAGGTTGGTCCTCCAAACACTTCGAGACTCGCAGTTGTATGCCAAGTTCTCTAAATGCGAGTTTTGGTTGGATACAGTAGTGTTTCTGGGTCATGTCATTTCGGCCGAAGGATTATTTGTTGATCTAGTAAGGTAGAGGCCATAGTGAACTGGGAACATCCCAAGAATGTCTCAGGGATTCGTAGCTTTTTGGGATTGGCTAGCTATTATCGACGCTTCATAGAAGGATTCTCTAGTATAGCTAGGCCTACGATGCAGCTGACCCAGAAGGATAAGAGAATTTTTTTGACGGAAGAATGCGAGAACAGCTTTCAACTACTCAAAGAAAAGCTAACTACACCACCAGTGTTAGCGTTACCTTCGGGTTCAGGAGGTTTTTTGGTATGTTCTGATGCGTTGCTTAGTGGATTGGGTCGCATTTTGATGCAGCATGGTCGAGTCATTGCGTATGCTTCCAGTCAGTTGAAACCCCATGAGACTCGATACCCGGTTCACGATTTGGAGTTGGCGGCCGTTGTCTTTGCTTTGAAGATTTGGCGCGATTATCTCTATAGCGAACAGTTTGTGGTAGGGCTATAAACGAATCGAACCTGTTCGCAAACTTTTCGAACCGATTCGAGTAGATATTTGATTCAAATTCGAATTTTTCGAACTCTAGCCGAACTCTAACTGAGCCGAACTATTTTATGAATCGAACTCGAGCCGGAATTATTTTGTTCGAAAGAAAAAAGATCTAACTTCGAATCGAGCTTCGAATAGGCGAACTCGAACTCGAACTCGAGTACTAAATTTTTCATAAAGTTTGGCTCGATTCGATTCGTTTACAGCACTAGTTTGTGTTTGTATACTGACCACAAGAGTCATCAATAACTATTTTCACAGTCCGACTTAAATATGAGGCAGCGTAGATGGCTGGAGCTGCTTAAAGATTTTGATTGCGAGATTCAGTAAAAACATGGGAAAGTGAATGTAGTTTCTGATGCGCTCAGCAGGAAAGCCCATGTGTCGATGATTGCATCGCTAAATATCTCAAAGGTCCATGAGCATCTAAGCACTACTGGTTGGCGTTTCTACCCAGGTGATGACTATGTTGTGGAGTCATCTTTTCAAGTCGAGCCACAGATTGTTTCAGATATTAGGACAGCTCATAGAACTGATCCATATATCCATGAGCTGAAGTTGAAGACTCAATCTGGACATCTGGAGGATTACACTGTCGCATCTGATGGTTGTTTGAGGTTTTGTGGCAGGTTGGTTATGCCTAACTTGATTGATTTGAAAGAAAAGATCTTGAGAGAAGCTTACTGTAGTCGTCGTAGTGTCCATCCTGGTGCAAGAAAGATGTATCGTGCCCTCAAAACCTGCACTATCGTGCCTCAAACCTGCACTATTTGTGGGCAGGTTTGAAGAACGATGTTTCTGACTTTGTTGCTCATTTTCTGAATTGTCAGAAAGTTAAGGCCGAAAGAATGAGACCTGGTGGACTCTTACAAAGTTTAGAGGTACCCCAATGGAATTGAGAGCACATAGCTATGGATTTTGTGACCCATTTTCCTAGTTCTAGCCGAGGATGTGATGCTATTTGGGTAGTGATTCATACACTTTCGAAGTCAGCTCACTTTATTCCCTACAATATAACGAATTCTTTGAAGAAAATGACGAAACTGTACATCGATTTTGTAGTTCGATTGCATGGAGTGCCTATGTCCATAGTTTCAGACCGGATCCGAGGTTCACTTCCAGATTTTGGAAGAGTTTTCAAGCAGCTTTGGGCACCAGATTGGCTTTGAGTACAGCCTATCATCTCCAAACCGATGGCCAATCTGAGAGGACTATACAAACCCTGGAGGATATGTTGCGAGCTGTTGTTATGGATTTCAGTGGTAACTGGCAAGATTCGTTGTCGTTGGTGCCATTTTTGTATAATAACAGCTACCAAGTAACGATTGGTATGGCACCCTTCGAAGAATTATATGGTAGGAAGTGCAGGTCGACAATTTGTTGGGAAGAAGTGGGGGAGAAGCAGATGTCTTCTCCTGAATTTGTGCAGAATATGAGAGATCAGGTTGATCTAATTCGACAACGTATGAATGCTGCACAAGATCGCCAAGCTAGTTATGCAAACCAGAGGCGTAGGCCTTTAGAATTTTTGGGTAGTGATTCATACACTTTCGAAGTCAGCTCACTTTATTCCCTACAATATAACGAATTCTTTGAAGAAAATGACGAAACTGTACATCGATTTTGTAGTTCGATTACATGGAGTGCCTATGTCCATAGTTTCAGACCGGATCCGAGGTTCACTTCCAGATTTTGGAAGAGTTTGCAAGCAACTTTGGGCACCAGATTGGCTTTGAGTACAGCCTATCATCTCCAAATAGATGGCCAATCTGAGAGGACTATACAAACCCTGGAGGATATGTTGCGAGCTGTTGTTATGGATTTCAGTGGTAGTTGGCAAGATTCGTTGTCGTTGGTGGAATTTTTGTATAATAACAGCTACCAAGTAACGATTGGTATGGCACCCTTCGAAGAATTATACGGTAGGAAGTGCAGGTCGCCAATTTGTTGGGAAGAAGTGGGGGAGAAGTAGATGTCTTCTTCTGAATTTGTGCAGAATATGAGAGATCAGGTTGATCTAATTCGACAACGTATGAAGGCTGCACAAGATCGCCAAGCTAGTTATGCAAACCAGAGGCGTAGGCCTTTAGAATTTCAGGTTGGAGATAGAGTGTTCTTGAAAGCTTCTCCATTTAGAAGTGTTATGAGATTTGGACACAAAGTAAAGTTAGCTCCTCGTTATGTTGGACCTTATGAAATTGTGGAAAGGATCGGTCCTTTGTCTTATCGTTTGATGTTGCTACCCGAGCTGTCCTTTTTACACGATGTGTTTCACGTTATGTTGAGGAAGTATGAGCTGGATCCTTCGTATGTGCTACAAACTGACGAGGTGGAGCTTGATCGAACACTGAGTTATATTGAGTATCCCTTGCAGATTTTGGACAGGAAGGAGAAACAACTCAAGAAGAAGACCATTCCCTTAGTAATGGTCCAGTGGAGCAAGCATGGCATGGAAGAAGCTACGTGGGAGTTAGAGGAGAAGATGCATCGAGAGTGGCCTCATTTGTTTGAGTAGATATTGCATTAACTCCAATAGCTAGACTGCTTGCTATTGCTTTCCAGATATTTTGTGACTTTTGGTTAGTAGCTCCATGATGCGTGTTAGAGAGCAATTCGTGGATTTGTGCATAGTATATTTTGCGTATTTCCAGTTTTGGTGTTGTGATACTGAGGATTTGATCAAATCTGGAATTTGTTGCTTGATTTCGAGGACGAAATCTTGTTTTCAGTGGGGGACGAATGTGAGACCCGAAAGATTAGTGGAGAAATATATTTAATTAATCGGGTTTATCATAGATCGGATCAGGCATGAGCTGTTCTGTGACGGGCCAGCTCTAAGCTGGTATGCTTAGTGAACATACGTTGGTTTGCGCGTGTATTCAGATCTGGACTAAATTTTTGTATAACGGTCAGATCTGGATGGTTGGATTGCATATACATTGTCGTCGCAAGCTACCATGGATACGCTAAGTGGGATATTCGAAACGGGTGATGAAGCGACGTCGTTTGAAGAAACCAGATTTGAGGGGGTGCAAAATCTGTGAGTATTGTGTGGACCGATCGGTTTGTGGTTTTAGTGTAAACTGGTACGGTTCATAGATACAGGCTGAGGTAAGATCTGAACGAGTGTGAGATGGTCATCTGGAATCTGGATTACGATGCAACGCCGTTTAAGTGTACCCGTGTAAGCACTAGTTGGATGACACGTGTGAGTCGACCGAAGTATAATCTGTACAATGCGTGTGATCTGCTCTGGATGTGAAATCTTGGGGAAACAGGATCTGTTAGCGGGTGTAAGCAGAAGGGTGCACCAGCTGGTTAAGAAGAGAGCAGGATAGATGTTTCAGAATTTTCAAGGTGTTATCCAATGGAGAAGGACCTCTGGTTGAAACGGAGAACTGGATGGTGGTGTGACGCCGTTTTGAGAAACCAAATCTGATTGCGAGCTAGTATCGGTGCACGCAAGGAATTGACTATATCAGCTGGGAGAGAGAGACTAGTGAGTTTGTCAGATCTGAGTGGAACTTCTGTGCGACGTCGTTTGGTGGTAGTCTGATCTGAGATAGCGTAGTGTTCAGATCTGAGCTGGTATCAGCTATGAGCCTTGAGTGTCGATGGCTACTGTTCACCAGATCTAGAGACTTAAGTTGCGACGCCCGAACCCAACGGGGCCACGAGAATTGGGGTAAATAAAAATTTTTGAATAAAAGAAGGCTAAAAGGTAATTTGCTATAGGCTGTATCTCCTATAACTTGAAAGAAAACTCGAAACACAAACCAGACACAAACACAATGCTAGTTACGGCGTCAACTGCTGAAACTTGTTTGCGGAAAAACAGAGTATATTATATAACTTTGCAATTGCGATTTACAACCAGCTGCTATTCTATGTAAATATACAACCGTTGAAACTGATCTAATACATATCCTACAAAAGATAAAACAACATTATCCTAGACACGGATTACGTTGGCCCCTTGATAAACACAACCACCCAGCTGCTGGTTTCATGTTTCACCTGCTGTTCTTCCAACAGTTGTCGCACCTGCACCATTTTAAAAGCTAGTGAGCCTAGAGGCTCAGCAAGTAAAACCTGAGTAATAACAATTCAAATATACAGGTGGACATTTTTTCAATACATATGTTAAGGAACTTCAATGAACAATATCATTTTCGTAAACAGTTCAATAAACATTCAATGGCAGAAACAGAGGATGATAGCCCAGCTTCTCATTGTTAACAATTTCAATATCATTTTCAGTTGATCATGGCATATAAGTTCTATGTGGTCCAATTTGCACTTGATCAAATGACTTCGGAAATCCGTTCTAGCATATAGCTCATGGGTGACCGTCAACTATCTATGCCATAATCTAAAAATTTGTTCCTTAACAATCCTTTTTTTAAACAATCCTTGAAATTTCTGTAAATCATCGGGTTCCATCCTTTTAAACATTTGCTTCCCATTTTAAAACTTTTCTGAGAATCGAATTCAACCTCTGGGAACTTATCGTTAAAATGGAACTGGTTGAAAGAAAACCAGTCGCAAGGAATAGGAAACCAGTCGCAAGGAATAGGAATCCAGTCGCAAGGTCTTTTGAACAATTGTAAAGTGAAACGATGTCGTTGAAGTAAATAACAGATAGGATAACAAGACTATCTGCTGATTTTTTTATAAAAGAAACAACGTCGTTAGCATCAATCAGTCGCAAGACTAATACCAGCTGAAATGAACAGTACTAAGAAACGAATAAAGCAACTGCTGAACTATCACAATGGAATGCATCTGCTGGTGAACAGTGCATCTGCTGAATTTTTAAAGACAACGCAACTGCTGAATTCTAACAAAGGAATACAGTT
>KQ995417.1:0-18755 GCA_001598015.1 Dorcoceras hygrometricum
AATAGTGTCGCTAGCATGAAACAGATGTGACTTTTAGAATATTGGCGCTAGCGCTAAAACAGATGTGACTTTTAGAACTAGTGCTGCAGTATCACGAACGACAATCCAACATATCAACTCCGCCTATCTAACCGGTACAAAATCCCGATTTGACCAGCATCGTCGATCACTTGGAGTCAAGTCCAGACGCCGCCATTCACCGGAATGAAGAAGTTCTTATTCATACATGAAGCTCAAATCTATACAGCTCAGTGGTTTTAAAATCAACTTCCATCAAACTAAACATATTTGGAGAGTTTTAAAACAGAACATTCTGTGAACCCGAAACATTCATTTTCATAAACCAAGATGAAGCATGAACATAGCTAAAACTTGGACATAAACAGGCAAGCAATCATAGAACTGAGGAAAAACGATATATGCTTTCATGGTGTAGCAAAGAATCAGCTTTTACTTGCCTTAAACTGGAACACACGAAGAATAGCTGGTCCTGACAGAAGATCTCCTGAAGCACAAACGACTAACTCCTTAGAAAATTTGGGGGAACGAAGGAATTTCTTGGCAAATGAAATGAGCTCAAACTTCTTGTAGACAATCATATAAGGGAACATGATTGGCAGTAGGTGAAAACACTCGAGTAGGCATGGAATACCATACCAACTCTTTGTCCTTTTAGAAAGATTTGTTAAAAGCTCCCTACTACTGTTTAAATTTGGAAATTTGCCAAAAGATTTTAAAAAGACCCAAATTACTCATTCATTAGCATTTTTATTTAAAAAAATCTGAAATCTGCTCGAGTTTGTGCTTGGGGCGAAGTCTGTCTGGAACCTCCTGCTCCGTGCCTCAAATCTGGATGAAAAGAAATCAGTTTTAAATAAATAAAACTAACTTAAGCTGAAATCTGAATTTTGAAATATCAAAATGGCCCTTAAAATAAAAAGGATAATATTTGTGGTCCTATGGATTTTGGGGTGTTACAACTCTACCCTCCTTATTGAAATTTCGTCCTCGAAATTGCTTACCAAACAGCTCTGGGTAAAGACTATTCATATCAGCTTCGGTCTCCCACGTAGCTTCTCGTTCTGTTTGGTTAGACCACTGTACCTTAACCATTGGAATACTAAGATTCCTCAACTTCCTAATCTCTCTAAGAAGAATCCTCTCAGGTCTTTCTTCGTAACTCAGATCTGGTGCCAAATGGATTGGCTCATACTCAGCACATGCGATGGGTTGGGAATATATTTCCTCAAAACTGAAACATGAAACACACTGTGCACTGAAGACAGATTTGGGGGCAATGCTAAACGATAAGCCATCGTTACTACTTTGTCCAAATCTCATAAGGACCAATATATCTAGGACTAAGCTTTCCTTTCTTCCCAAAACGCATTACTCCTTTCATCGGAGCTACTTTTAAAAACATATGATCACCAACTTCAAAACTCAGCTCTCGACGTATATTATCAGCATAGCTCTTCTGTCTGCTTTGAGCTATTCTCATCCATTCTCTAATGATCCTAACAACATCTGCTGTCTGCTCTACCACATCTGGTCCTAAGCCAGCTCGTTCACCTACCTCATCCCAGTGAAGAGGTGTTCTGCATTTGCGACCAGAGAGAGCTTCATAGGGGCCATCTATATCGAAGCTTGGAAACTGTTATTATACATAAATTCTACCAATGGTATCTTTAAATCCCAACTCCCTGAAAAATCTATGATACATGTCGTGAGTAGATCTTCTAAAATCCGAATCACCCTTTCTGAGACCATCGATCTGAGGGTGAAAAGCTGTGCTAAAGGTCAACTTAGTACCCAAGCTCTGTGTAAACTCTTCCAGAAAGCTGACGTAAACCTTGGATATTTAGCGGATACAATAGAAACTGGAATACCATGTAACCTGACTATTTCTTTCACATACAAATCGGCATACTTGCTCACATCATAAGTTGTCTTAACTGGTAAGAAGGGAGCTGACTTAGTGAGCCTGTCTACTATAACCCAAATAGAATTGTATCCTAAGGCAGTTCTGGGTAATCCAACCACAAAATTCATAGCAATAATCTCCCAGTTCCATTCTGGAATAGGCAGGGGCTTCAACTTTCTTGCTGGTCTTTGGTGCTCAGCTTTCACCAATTGGCATGTCAAACATTCTGAGACAAATCTGGAAATATCACGTTTCATTCCTGGCCACCAATATAACTTCTGGAGATCTTTTGTAACGCCCCAAAATCCATAGGACCACAATTCTTAGTCCTTTTAATTCAAGGACCCATTTCTAATTTCAAATTTCAGCTTAACCGTTTAATTGCTAGCTGATTTCTTATTTTCAGATGTTGAACACGGTGCAGAGGTCTGGTCAGCTGTTACCTGAGCAGCAGCTGAGTAATTTTAAGAAGTCGAAAATAAAATGATTTTTCGGATGGGAGAATGGTTCTTTTTAAATGAGAGTATTGCTTTGACAAATTCAAATAGTGATAGGGGACTTTTAACAAATTTTGAGAAGTAGGTGTGGAACACCATGCCTACTCGAGTGTTTTTCCCCTGTTACAAGTCAGACTCCCATGCCTATGGTACGCGTGGACTATAAGTTCATCATTTTGCAAGAAAACCTTCATTTTCATCAAAGAAATCATAGGTAAACTCGCTGCAGTGCTTGAGGAGACTTGCTGCTAAGACCTGTTGTGTTTCGTGTTTCTCCTGTGTTAAGGAAAGTAAACCTGATTCTTGCTACGCCATGAAAGCATATGTATTGTTCTCCTTGCGTTTCGTGATTGATTGCCTGAGTTATGTTCAATTTCAGCCATTGTTCATGTTTCTGCTGATTTGAAAATGTATGTTTAATGTTCGGGTTCACAGTGAGTTTATGTTTGAAACTCAAAATGTATTTTATGAAGTTGTTGATGTTGGTTTTTAAACCACTGAGCATTCCAGTTCCAGTTCATCGTAAAATTTCGAAGTTCTTCTTCTTTTGGTGAATGGTAACATCGGAATTTGACGCTATGTAAATCGGAGATGCTAGTCGAATCAGAAGTTAAGTCTGGTTTGATAGGCAATAGCTGATAGTGCATCCGTCGTTTTGATGTTGCAACACCGAGTTATATTCAGATGTTGAGTTCCTATGTAATGATTGAAATTCATCTTCAAACCAGTAGTTTCTTCTCCAGCTGTTATAGTGTATTGGATGAATTCTAAGTGTAATGATCAGCCGCAAGTTGTTTTAGTCAGTACTTCATTATTGATCATCTTATAGCTGAGTTGACTACGGTCAACTACCAACAGCTGATATTCCCTTAGCGTCAGCTGTTCACTGTTCATATGATATTCCCTTAGCGTCAGCTGTTCACTGTTCATATGATATTCCCTTAGCGTCATCTGTTTGTTCAACCGATATTCCGTTGACATCTGATTTACACCAGCAGCTGAGCTCCCTGTAGGTATCTGCTGTTTCACCTATTACTATGTTAACAGCTGAGTTGACCAAACTCAATTTGTTGACATCTGTTTACGCCAATATTACTTTCATTTAGCAACATCTGAAATTTATCTAGTAACCATACGCTGTTTCTTTCAACATCTGTTTTCCCAAGTCACAGCTGGATGCTCAGTGCAAATGTTATTTTATAGAAATTGAGTTTTAAAAATGAAGTGAACCCCGATGTCAAGATCTGATTTTAAAGGAAGAAAATGTTCAGATTTTATAATTTATGGCAAGGATAACAGACGGTCCATATGGGAAGGGTGAGCAGCAGTCGAGAGTGTCGGTTGTCCCTTCATATTGGGCTAGTTTCGCCATATAGAACTGATATCAGTAGTCATTTGATCAAGTGAAACGGGACCTAAGGAGAGCTTCTGAGCCATAAGTCAAAAAGAAAGGAAATGTTGGGATCTGAGTTGTTCCCAAATTGAATGTTTACGAAGAGCTATGTTTAAATGTCTTCCTTTAAAATATGTTACTGTATGTATTGCGCCTGCCTGCATGTCGTGCTCTTGTTACTCTCAGTTTTGCTTGCTGAGCCTCTAGGCTCACTAGCTTTCTTGGTGCAGGTGAGTCGGTTCCGGGGAAGACGGGAGGAGGAGTCTGAATCAGCTGTGGTGTGTGGGTGTTTATCAATGGCCGGCGATTCCGCGATGTTCATTTCGTTGCTGTTGTTTTTTATCTTTGTTAAATTGTATTAAGATCCATTACAACAATGATGAATTCAAATAGAGTTCCAGTAGTTGTAATTCACAATTGCATTTTGTATTTTGAATATTGATATGGAAATCTGTTGCTTTATTCCTTGGCGCCAATAGTTATTCTTTGATTTTTTTTAGCGAGGCAATAAAACTTGCTGTTATTCATTTCAGCCCTTCATTTTTGTCTTATATTTCTTTTTTCTTAAATTCGTGGCCCCATGGGGTTTGGGTGCTACATCTTTATACATCTTGGTGCTCCCAGGATGCACATAATATGGGGCTGTATGGGCTTCATCCATCAGATCTGACCTCAGGGTGTCTACTTGGGGCACCCACACCGGCCCTGAAATTTCACAATTCCTCCTTCTGAGGTATAGAGTTTACTACCTCTCTATTTGTATTTCTCAACACACTTCATCAGTCGCTCATATTTCAGCTGTTTTTCTCTGATCTGGTCTATCATATTTGATCGAATGGAGATATCTGCCAAAATCACAGTGCCATCCCTGGACACCAATTCTAATCCGAACTTCTCAATATCATAAGCCAATGGTCTCTAGACAATGAGCTGGGCTAATCCAATAGATTTCCTGCTTAAAGCATCAGCCACTACGTTTGCCTTTCCTGGATGGTAGCTGATGGTACAATCATAATCCTTCACCAGCTCTATCCATCTCCTCTGCCGAAATTCATCTTCAAACCAGTAGTTTCTTCTCCAGCTGTTATAGTGTATTGGATAAATTCTAAGTGTAATGATCAGCCGCAAGTTGTTTTAGTCAGTACTTCATTATTGATCATCTTATAGCTGAGTTGACTACGGTCAACTACCAACAGCTGATATTCCCTTAGCGTCAGCTGTTCACTGTTCATATGATATTCCCTAGCGTCAGCTGTTCACTGTTCATATGATATTCCCTTAGCGTCATCTGTTTGTTCAACCGATATTCCGTTGACATCTGATTTACACCAGCAGCTGAGCTCCCTGTAGGTATATGCTGTTTCACCTATTACTCTGTTAACAGCTGAGTTGACCAAACTCAATTTGTTGACATCTGTTTACGCCAATAGTACTTTCATTTAGCAACATCTGAAATTTATCTAGTAACCATACGCTGTTTCTTTCAACATCTGTTTTCCCAAGTCACAGCTGGATGCTCAGTGCAAATGTTATTTTATATAAATTGAGTTTTAAAAATGAAGTGAACCCCGATGTCAAGATCTGATTTTAAAGGAAGAAAATGTTCAGATTTTATGATTTATGGCAAGGATAACAGACGGTCCATATGGGAAGGGTGAGCAGCAGTCGAGAGTGTCGGTTGTCCCTTCATATTGGGCTAGTTTCGCCATATATAACTGATATCAGTAGTCATTTGATCAAGTGAAACGGGACCTAAGGAGAGCTTCTGAGCCATAAGTCAAAAAGAAAGGAAATGTTGGGATCTGAGTTGTTCCCAAATTGAATGTTTACGAAGAGCTATGTTTAAATGTCTTCCTTTAAAATATGTTACTGTATGTATTGCGCCTGCCTGCATGTCGTGCTCTTGTTACTCTCAGTTTTTCTTGCTGAGCCCCTAGGCTCACTAGCTTTCTTGGTGCAGGTGAGTCGGTTCCGGGGCAGACGGGAGGAGGAGTCTGAATCAGCTGTGGTGTGTGGGTGTTTATCAATGGCCGGCGATTCCGCGATGTTCATTTCGTTGCTGTTGTTTTTTATCTTTGTTAAATTGTATTAAGATCCATTACAACAATGATGAATTCAAATAGAGTTCCAGTAGTTGTAATTCACAATTGCATTTTGTATTTTGAATATTGATATGGAAATCTGTTGCTTTATTCCTTGGCGCCAATAGTTATTCTTTGATTTTTTTTAGCGAGGCAATAAAACTTGCTGTTATTCATTTCAGCCCTTCATTTTTGTCTTATATTTCTTTTTTCTTAAATTCGTGGCCCCATGGGGTTTGGGTGCTACAAACATGGTATCGGAGCATGGTCCTGAGATAAACACACACATTTCCAGCTGGAACAGATTTCGTCGATCGTTTCTCCGGGGCAGTGAGTTTTCTTTTATGTTTTAGAGCGTGTATCTCTTGATTCTTGCATGTTCTGATGTTCTTAGTGATTGCGGGCTATAGATTAAGATGTCTGGTCGAGGAAGAAGAAATATTCCAGTAGATGAATCCAACCCCGATATTAATGCTAGCATTGCCCAGCTGTTAAGACTGTTGGTAGAACAATCGAGTAGAGGCAATGGCCAATATTCGAGTAGCAGAGGGCCAAGTCATGATGACCCTCAGGAAAGATTTCGAAGCAAAAGCCGAGAGAATTCAGTGGCACGACAGACCTGTTTGTCACAGAGAGTTGGATAAAGTCGATGGAGGTGATATTTGAATATCTCCAGGTGCCGGACTTAGAGAGGGCCAGATGTGCCATTTATATGTTGAGAGATGATGCTATGCTCTGGTGGGAAGGAGCTAGACTCACAGTGGACGTAACGAACCTCTCCTGGGAAGAATTCAAGGGAGTGTTCTATGAACAATATTTTACTGAGGATAAGAGGTCTGAACTGAAAAGGGAATTTTTGATGATAAAGCAAGGGGACATGTCTGTCCAAGAGTATGTTCAAAAGTTTGAACGAGGCTGCTACTTTGTGCCTTTGATTGGAGCGGTATCCACTAGCTATCCGACTTCTTGATAGCCCTCATGCATTCATAGCATTGATTTGCAGCATGTTGCATGTTTATCTGCTTTGATAACTCTTCGTACTGAGGCTTGACCTCGTATTTGTTTCCTGCTTTGTCTTGTTGGGTCTGCGTGCCCATTTGCAGGAGCTTTAGGTAACCAAGCTGGACCGAGTGGAAGTTCAGCTGGTCGATCCCCTCATCCCTGAGTCCCAGTTTACTTATGATATGTATCGAACCGGGGGATGCCCCGTGTTTTATTGTATTCGGGGATCTGTATGTTGAATTATTTTTATGGTTACTTGTGGTATTGAGTTGAGTTAACTTCTATTTTGAATATCGAATATTTTGAATGAATGATTTGAAGTTCAGGCCATTGTATTTCGTAAAATTTTTAAGCCCTGATTTTAAGCTTCCGTGATTTATGCGCTTATTATGTGTTAATTGTTAGTAATTAGAACGGGGCCTGACACATGATGACCCTCAGGAAAGATTTAGAAGACAAAAGCCAAGAGAATTCAGTGTCACAACAGACCCGTTTGTCGCAGAGAGTTGGATAAAGTCGATGGAGGTGATATTTGAATATCTCCAGGTGCCAGACTTAGAGAAGGCCATATGTGCCATTTATATGTTGAGAGATGCTGCTATGCTCTGGTGGGAAGGAGTTAGACTCACATTGGACGTAACGAACCTCTCCTGGGAAGAATTCAAGAGAGTGTTCTTTGAACAGTATTTTACTGAGGACAAGAGGTCTGAATTGAAAAGGGAATTTTTTATGATCAAGCAAGGGGATCTGTCTGTCCAAGAGTATATTCGAAAGTTCGAGAGAGGATGTTATTTTTTACCGTTAATTGGAGCAGATCCTAAGGAGAAGTTGCGACATTTCATCGATGGGTTAAAGCCAGCACTTAGACATGATGTTAGACTGATGGAGCCAAAGGACTATAAGGGCGCAGTGGACAAAGCCCTCAGAGCTGATCAGGATTGGAAAGCTGTTGTGGAGGAGCGACAGCTGAAGAGACAGGCCTTTCAACACAAGGACCAGAAGCCATATAAGAAGCCATACAAGAATCAGCAGCGACCACAAGAGCCTAAGCCCCTAGTTGTTCAACCTATTAGTGCGGTTTCAGCATTTGGAAGCATACCGGTGTGTCCCAAGTGTCAGAATAACCACCCTGGTCCATGTAGATTTGGACAAAATATTTGCTACAGATGTGGGTTGCCGGGACATATTATAAAGAACTGTCCAAAGGCGAAGCAGATGGTGACCAGTAGAGCTTACGTCATAACGACTGACCAAGTCAACCCAGATTCTTCAGTGATTACCGGTAATATTTTGATTGCTGGTTTGCCTTCTTTAGCCTTGATAGATTCAGGAGCAACGCATTCGTTCATAGAATCAGATTTTGCTAAGAAATTACCTGTCAGACTTGACCAAGTAACCATGGGATTTTGTGTAACGGTACCATCTGGGGAAGAGCTGGTATCCCATGACCTATTTCGCTATTTAGAACTTAGGCTTCAAGGGCATTTGATTTCTGCCAATTTGATTGTCTTACCGATGCCTGAGTTCGACATGATATTGAGGATGGATTGGCTGACTAAGTATGGAGTAGTAATAGACTTCAAGCTCCGAACAGTGGTGGTAAAACCCCTAAGAGGAGACTGGTTTACGTTTGAGGCCAATCAGATTTGTAAGATTCCTTGCATTATTTCAGCTCTTAAGGCGCAGAGTTGTTTGAAGAAAGGAGGAATAGGATATTTGATAATCCTGTCATCCTTAGCAGCTGCTAGAAAACCTCAACTTCCAGATGTAGAAATAGTAAGTGAATTTCCTGAAGTGTTTCCAGAAGATATACGTGGACTGCCACTTGATAGGGAGCTGGAATTTGCAATTGATTTAATCCCTGGAGCAGCACCAGTATCTAAGCCACCCTATCGTCTTGCTCCATCTGAAATGAGGGAATTAAAGGAACAGATACAAGATCTGTTGGAGAAAGGGTTTATCAGACCAAGTACTTCGCCATGGGGAGCCCCTGTTTTGTTCGTTAAGAAGAAATATGGGAGTCTAAGACTGTGTATAGATTATAGAGAGTTGAATAAATTGACGATTATGAATAAATATCCCCTTCCTAGGATTGAAGATCTGTTTCAGAAGTTAGGAGTTTTCTGGGATTAGCTGGATACTATAGGCGTTTTATTAAAGGATTTTCGAAGATAGCTGTTCCCTTGACTTCGCTAACTAGAAAGCTGAATAAGTTTGAGTGGACTCCAGAATGTCAAGTCAGTTTTGAGCCGTTAAAGCAAGCGCTTTGAGGCCCCTATGCTAACCATGCCATTTGATCAAGGGCAGTTTGTTATTTACACAGACGCGTCCAAGTTGGGATTAGGAGCTATACTGATGCAGGATTGTAGAGTGATTTCCTACGCTTCCCGACAGCTGAAGAATCATGAGAAAAATTATCCCACGCACGACTTGGAGCTGGCAGCTGTAGTGTTTGCATTGAAAATTTGGCGACATTATCTGTATGGGAAAAAGTGTGAAATATTCACGGATCATAAAAGCCTCAAATACTTTTTCACCCAAAAGGAATTGAACATGAGGCAGAGGAGATGGCTGGAGCTGGTGAAGGATTATGATTGCACCACCAGCTATCATCCAGGGAAGGCCAATGTCATATCTAATGCCTTAAGTAGAAAATTTGTTGGTTTAGCCCAGCTATCTGTCCAAAGACCATTGGCTTATGAGTTCGAGAAGTTCGAAATGGAATTAGTGCCCAAGGACAGCGCTATGTTTTTGGCAAATCTCTCGATTCGTTCGAATATGATAGACCAGATTAGAGAGGGACAGCTGAAGGATGAGAAACTCCAGGTGGGTGAAACAAGATACAGAAAGAGGCGGCAACCTCTATTTTTCAGAAGGAGTAATCAGATTTCAGGGCCGAATGTGGGTACCCCAAGTCGACACCTTGAGATTAGATTTGATGGCAGAAGCTCATTCAGCTCCATACTCTGTGCATCCCGGAAGCACTAAGATGTATAAGGACCTCCAAAAGCTGTATTGGTGGCCAGGAATGAAAAGATACATCACCAGATTTGTCTCAGAATGCTTAACATGCCAGTTGGTAAAAGCTGAACACCACGACCCACGGGATTGTTGAAGCGGTTGCCCATTCCAGAGTGGAAGTGGGAAGGTATAGCTATGGATTTGTGATTGGACTGCCCAGGACTACCCAAGGATATAATTCTATTTGGGTTATAGTAGATAGGCTTACGAAATCTGCTCACTTTATACCAGTAAAGACAACATATGATGTGAGTAGATACGCAGAGTTATATGTAAAGGAGATAGTAAGACTTCATGGTGTTCCCCTTTCGATAGTATCTGATAGAGATTCCAAGTTCACGTCCGCCTTCTGGAAGAGTTTACATAGAGCTTTAGGTACACGGTTGACCTTTAGCACGGCTTTTCACCCACAGACGGATGGACAATCAGAAAGGGTGATTCAAATTTTGGAAGATTTTCTCAGAGCATGTATTATATACTTATCAGAAAGTTTGGATCTGAAACTACCGTTGGTAGAATTTGCATATAATAACAGTTTTCAAGCATCGATACAGATGGCTCCTTACGAAGCACTTTATGGACGCAAGTGTAGAACGCCTCTCCATTGGGATGAAGTGGGAGAGCGAGCTGGTTTAGGACCAGATGTGGTTGAGCAAACAGCAGAAGCTGTTAGGAAAATAAGGGAAAGAATGAAAGCTGCTCAAGGCAGACAAAAGAGCTATGCAGACAATAGACGGAGGGAGCTGTCGGTGATCACGTCTTCCTAAAAGTATCTCCAATGAAAGGAGTGATGCGTTTTGGTAAGAAGGGAAAGCTGAGCCCTAGATACATTGGTCCTTATGAAATTCTTGACAAAGTAGGAACGATGGCTTATCGATTAGCACTGCCGCCACATCAGTCCTCAGTGCACAATGTATTCCATGTTTCAGCCTTGAGAAAGTATGTTCCCCACCCATCGCATATACCAAGTGTTGAACCGATTGACTTAGCACCAGACTTGAGCTATGAAGAGAGACCTGAGAAGATTCTTCTTAAGGAAATTAGGAAGCTGAGGAACCGTAGTATTCCTATGGTTAGGGTTCAATGGTCCAACCAAACTGAACGAGAAGCTACATGGGAAACAGAAGCTGATATTCTTAGTCGCTACCCAGAATTGTTTGGTAAGTAAATTTCGAGGATGAAAGTTTTATTAGGTGGGTAGATTGTAACGCCCCAAAATCCATAGGACCACAATTCTCAGTCCTTTTAATTCAAGGACCCATTTTTAATTTCGAATTTCACTTTAAATGTTTAATTTCTAGCTGATTTCTTATTTTCAGATGTTGAACACGGTGCAGAGGTCTGGTCAGCTGTTACCTGAGAAGCAGCTGAGTAATTTTCAGAAGTCGAAAATAAAATGATTTTTCGGATGAGAGAATGGTTCTTTTTAAATGAGAGTATTGCTTTGAAAAATTCAAATAGTGATAGGGGACTTTTAACAAATTTTGAGAAGTAGGTGTGGAACACCATGCCTACTAGAGTGTTTTTCCCCTGTTAGAAGTCAGACTCCCATTCCTATGTACGTGTGGACTATAAGTTCATCATTTTGCAAGAAAACCTTCATTTTCATCAAAGAAACCATAGGAAAATGATGGATCTGTGTCAACAGATCCAGATTGAATTTTGAATTACACAAAACTTATTACTTGTTTCTAACAAATCTACGAAGTGTGCAGATATCAACAGGAAAAAGTATATTGCACAAAGAAGATGAACAGGAGAAGTCTGTCCAGTCGTGAGGAGAAAAGATAAAGTTCACAGCTGGTTTGATTCATCAGTTAGACGGCAACTGAATTAGCAATGGAGACGTCCAAAGTTGAGTCAGTTGTTCGTAATCAGGCGGAGGCCAAATTAGACCAGCAGATGTGATAATTTCTAAAAGAGCTTGAACCAAAATGATGGATCTGTGTCAACAGATCCAGATTGAATTTTGAATTACACAAAACTTATTACTTGTTTCTAACAAATCTACGAAGTGTGCAGATATCAACAGGAAAAAGTATATTGCACAAAGAAGATGAACAGGAGAAGTCTGTCCAGTCGTGAGGAGAAAAGATAAAGTTCACAGCTGGTTTGATTCATCAGTTAGACGGCAACTGAATTAGCAATGGAGACGTCCAAAGTTGAGTCAGTTGTTCGTAATCAGGCGGAGGCCAAATTAGACCAGCAGATGTGATAATTTCTAAAAGAGCTTGAACCAGATGGAACAGAAACTATGAAGTCTGCTGAAGAAATGTCGAAGAAGAAGATGAACCGTAGGAGTCTGGAATCAGTTGTGAAGAAAGAAGAAATCAGCTGTTGCGCAAGTAGACGTTGAAGCGAAGAGAAATCTGGATTCAGCAACGATGACGTCAGCATGTCTACTGGAAGAAGCTGCGAGCAGCAACGATGACGTCAGCATTGCTGATTGAAATAAATCAAGAGTCAGCAGTTGACAAGAAGCGCAAGAGCTGGATCAACGATGATGACATCAGCAGCGATGTCATCACAATCAGCAGTTAGCTACAGTGAACCAGTCGATGGTATTTGAAGTTAGCAATAGCAAAACGATGTCGTTTGAATAAGTTGATACGATACCGTTTTGCCTTCGCACTAAGATTCAGCAGATGCTCTTTGCGATGGAAATAACCAGCAGGTAGCTACAGTAAATCTAGATGCAAGAGACAGTACATCCAGACGTGAGCTACAGTAAACCAGCTGTTGATATGCATCCAGTCGCAAGATGATGTACCAGTCGCAAGCTACAGTGCATCCACTCGCAGACTACAGTGCTTTGCATATCCAGTCGACAGGAAATTCAGACGTAGGAAAAGCAGATGTAGTGAAGAGTTGCAAACCAGTAGACAAAGAATCTAGTCGCAAAGAAGCTAAAGGAAATAACCAGTCGCAGCAGTATAAGAGACAACCAGTAGCGAAGCAGTTGACGAAGTATACTATGAGGATTCACTAAAGCTGGATGTCAACTGCTGAGCTTATTTCAAATGTTGAAGATGACAAAAAGCCTGCAAAAGAAAGGACACAAAGGACAATCCCTGTCGGTACTTTACAGAGCATATTTCAAACGGGAAGAATTTGTGTCCAACGGATTGAATTCAAACAGAGGCTTATATACGAGAAGAACGCCATTGAAGAAGAGGGCTGTGAGAGTTGTTGTCGCACAGAAAAGATAAAATCAATAGAAGACAACAATCAAAGGGAAAATGAACCTGAAGCGAAGCTGTCAACTATCATTCGTAGAGGAGCTTATTGCAGTTGACAGCTGAGCTAGAATCAGCTTTTGTAGAAGCAACTTCCCTAGTGTGTGAGGAATAGAGAAACAGAGAGTTGAGCGCTTCATTGTAAAAATCTCACACACACAGAGATTCATTCACATTCATTAGTGAATGAATATCAAATCCAATTCAATCAGTTCCCGTCCAAGCACGAAGACGTTAAACTCAGTGTATGTAGCCTTTCTCACAGAGGCGTTAAACAAGTGATTGAGTGAACAGCCGAGGGCTGGTAGAGTCTAGGAGTTCTCGCAGCTGCTGGTTGCGGGATCGGGTCTGTACACGATGTATAGATCAAATATTCTAGTCTAGGAGTTCTCGCAGCTGCCATGTTGTTTTTGTTGTGACAGTGTAGGGAGAGCTTTGATTTAAAATTCGGGAAGACCAGCTTTCGATCTCTTTTTGATTCCCACAAAAAGGGAGAGAATTGTTAGATCATGCATTTGTTATTTAAAGTTTTGTGTAAATAAAAAGGGAGAGATTGATGGATCTGTGTCAATAGATCCAGATTGAATTTTGAATTACACAAAACTTATTACTATATTTCTAACAAATCTACGAAGTGTGCAGATATCAACAGGAAAAAGTATATTGCGCAAAGAAGATGAACAGGAGAAGTCTGTCCAGTCGTGAGGAGAAAAGATAAAGTTCACAGCTGGTTTGATTCATCAGTTAGACGGCAGCTGAATTAGCAATGGAGACGTCCAAAGTTGAGTCAGTTGTTCGTAATCAGGCGGGAGAGATTGATGGATCTGTGTCAATAGATCCAGATTGAATTTTGAATTACACAAAACTTATTACTATATTTCTAACAAATCTACGAAGTGTGCAGATATCAACAGGAAAAAGTATATTGCGCAAAGAAGATGAACAGGAGAAGTCTGTCCAGTCGTGAGGAGAAAAGATAAAGTTCACAGCTGGTTTGATTCATCAGTTAGACGGCAGCTGAATTAGCAATGGAGACGTCCAAAGTTGAGTCAGTTGTTCGTAATCAGGCGGAGGCCAAATTAGACCAGCAGATGTGATAATTGCTAAAAGAGCTTGAACCAGCTGGAACATAAACTATGAAGTATGCTGAAGAAATTTCGAAGAAGAAGATGAACAGTAGGAGTCTGGAATCAGTTGTGAAGAAAGAAGAAATCAGCTGTTGCGCAAGCAGACGTTGAAGCGAAGAGAAATCTGGATTCAGCAATGATGACGTCAGCATGTCTACTGGAAGAAGCTGCGAGCAGCAACGATGACGTCAGCATTGCTGATTGAAAGAAATCAAGAGTCAGCAGTTGACAAGAAGCACAAGAGCTGGATCAGTGATGATGACATCAGCAGCGATGTCATCACAATCAGCAGTGAGCTACAGTGAACCAGTCGATGGTATTTGAAGTTAGCGATAGCAAAACGATGTCGTTTGAATAAGTTGATACGACAACGTTTTGCCTTCGCGCTAAGATTCAGCAGATGCTCTTTGCGATGGAAATAACCAGCAGGTAGCTACAGTACATCCAGATGCAAGCAACAGTACATCTAGACATGAGCTACAGTAAACCAGCTGTTGATATGCATCCAGTCGCAAGATGATGTGCCAGTCGTAAGCTACAGTGCATCCAGTCGTAGACTACAGTGCTTTGCATATCCAGTCGATAGGAAATTCAGACGTAGGAAAAGCAGACGTAGTGAAGAGTTGCAAACCAGTAGACAAAGAATCCAGTCGCAAAGAAGCTAAAGGAAATAACCAGTCGCAGCAGTAGAAGAGACAACCAGTAGCGAAGCAGTTGACGAAGTATACTATGAAGATTCACTAAAGCTGGATGTCAACTGCTGAGCTTATTTCAAATGTTGAAGACGACAAAAAGCCTGCAAAAGAAAGGACACAAAGGACAATCCCTGTCGGTACTTTACAGAGCATATTTCAAACGGGAAGAATTTGTGTCCAACAGATTGAATTCAAACAGAGGCTTATATACGAGAAGAACGCCATTGAAGAAGAGGGCTGTGAGAGTTGTTGTCGCACAGAAAAGATAAAATCAATAGAAGACAACAATCAAAGGGAAAATGAACCTGAAGCGAAGCTGTCAACTATCATTCGTAGAGGAGCTTATTGCAGTTGACAGCTGAGCTAGAATCAGTTTTTGTAGAAGCAACTTCCCTAGTGTGTGAGGAATAGAGAAACAGAGAGTTGAGCGCTTCATTGTAAAAATCTCACACACACAGAGATTCATTCACATTCATTAGTGAATGAATCTCAAACCAAATTCAATCAGTTCCCGTCCAAGCACGAAGGCGTTAAACTCAGTGTATGTAGCCTTTCTAACAGAGGCGTTAAACAAGTGATTGAGTGAACAGCCGAGGGTTGGTAGAGTCTAGGAGTTCTCGCAGCTGCTGGTTGTGGGATCGGGTCTGTACACGATGTATAGATCAAATCTTCTAGTGGAACCTTCCGAGGTGGAAGAAGGGGAGACGTAGGGCATTGAAGTCCGAACTTCCATAAACAAATCGATTGAGTATTGTATTCTGTTATTCATTCAGCACCTGCATATTTATTTAGCACGCATAACAGACATCACACTAGCACATAGCAAACAGATTTCACATACTGATTTTAACAGAAATCTGTTTGCAAAGTTGTTTTAAAATATTAGGATTCAGTTCTGGTGTTTTCCGCATGATTTTAATTCATACCAAATCTGTCTCCGGTGCTCTGTTTTTAGTGTTCAAGAACCAGAGGTATTGCACCACATCCTTTTATTAGCAGCGCGCAAAATTTCTTAATGTTTGACAACAGCGCCTGCTAAGTTTTTGAAAACCGGTCCTAACAGAAACTCGCTGCGGTGCTTGAGGAGACTTGCTGCTAAGACCTGTTGTGTTTCGTGTTTCTCATGTGTTAAGGCAAGTAAATCTGATTCTTGCTACGCCATGAAAGAATATGTATTGTTCTCCTCCCGTTTCGTGATTGCTTGCCTGAGTTATGTTCAATTTCAGCCATTGTTCATGTTTCTTCTGATATGAAAATGTATGTTTAATGTTCGGGTTCACAGTGGGTTTATGTTTGAAACTCAAAATGTATTTTATGAAGTTGTTGATGTTGGTTTTTAAACCACTGAGCATTCCAGTTCCAGTTCATCGTAAAATTTTGAAGTTCTTCTTCTTCTGGTGAATGGTAACATCGGAATTTGACGCTATGTAATCGGAGATGCTAGTCGAATCAGAAGTTAAGTCTGGTTTGATAGGCAACAGCTGATAGAGCATCCGTCGTTTTGATGTTGCAACACCGAGTTATATTCAGATGTTGAGTTCCTATGTAATGATTGAAATTCATCTTCAAACCAGTAGTTTCTTCTCCAGCTGTTATAGTGTATTGGATAAATTCTAAGTGTAATGATCAGCCGCAAGTTTTTTTAGTCAGTCCTTCATTATTGATCATCTTATAGCTGAGTTGACTACGGTCAACTACCAACAGATGATATTCCCTTAGCATCAGCTGTTCACTGTTCATATGATATTCCCTTAGCGTCAGCTGTTCACTGTTCATATGATATTCCCTTAGCGTCACCTTAGCGTCAGGTGTTCTCTGTTCATATGATATTTCCTTAGCGTCATCTGTTTGTTCAACCGATATTCCGTTGACATCTGATTTACCCCAGCAGCTGAGCTCCCTGTAGGTATCTGTTGTTTCACCTATTACTCCGTTAACAGCTGAGTTGACCAAACTCAATTCGTTGACATCTGTTTACGCCAACAGTACTTTCATTTAGCAACATCTGAAATTATCTAGTAACCATACGCTGTTTCTTTCAACATCTGTTTTCCCAAGTCACAGCGGATGCTCAGTGCAAATGTTATTTTATAGAAATTGAGTTTTAAAAATGAAGTGAACCCTGTGAGGAATCAGATTTCAAGATTTGTGATTAATCAGATTTTGGAGTAGGATTAGTCACGAGAATTAAGATCCTTGATTTCTGGAATTTCGGATTTTTGGTGAAATCTGATTTGAGAAATTCAGATCTCATGTAGAGCATTTCAGATTCCTAGTCGCAGGAATTATCGGGTGAGATCTGGTCGTGAATTGGAGTTGAAATGATGAAGTTATGATAGAAATCTGGTTTCCTTGAGTGTTAGCGTGTTTTGCCGCGAGAAGTAGGTAAAACGCTGCGTTTCTGGTGAGAACTGGATCGAAGAGAGCAGCGCTTTTGTTTCGTGATTTTCAGATGTCAACGTTGGTCAACGTAACTGTAGCGGGTGATCGCTGGATTGAGAGATCTGGTTTCGTTGTATAGAACACGGGTGATAGTTCGCGTGAAGAGATCTGCTGACGTAAGCAGATTTCACGTGCTAGTCAACATATAGAGTTGACATCTGGTATAGCGCGCATAGTTGAGGAATCTGTTTTGAGCGCTAGCGTTGTAAATTGAGTAGAGATCTGTTTATCTGTGCGACGTCGTTTGGATTAGTGGCTACGTCGTCGTTTAGCATTATGCGTTGCTAAGGCGTAGAGATCTGTTTTAGTAGTAGCGCTGAGATCTGTTGTGTTGAGCGCTAAGATCTGTTTTGAGTGATGCGGCGTCGTTCCAGTTAGTTGTTGCGTCGTCGTTTTGGATTTCCATCACTTAGCGTGTTTTGTATTGCGCGAGCGAGAGATCTGGTTTGTGCTACCGTTGGAGAGATCAGATGTTACCGAAACGCTGTCGTTTTGATTTTAGCGCGAGCATTTTGAATTAACGTTGTGAAGTCTGTTTGATTGTAAGCGCTGGTTTGAGGAATCTGGTTGAAACTATCTCTTGATGCAGAGATCTGTTTTTGTCGGTGTTTGATTTAGACATTAGCCATTGAATTGAGGAATAAATAGAAGTGTCGAATTACACTTAGAATATTTCTCAACCCGTCATTTCTTATCTTCTCTGTTGAAACCCTCTACTTGCTACTGTTCATCGTAGCTTTCCACAGCCGATTCCCGTCGCTTCCAGCCTCTGTTTTTGATAATCTTGATGGCGTTGAACTCCCCTAGCTTAGCTCTTTCGATTGCTACCCATTTTAGACCTTGAATTAACGTTGAATATGGAAGCGTGGAGTTGCTAGCGTTCGAAGTTTTTGGGAGAAACCTGTGCCGTGTTTTCCTCCTGCTAGCGTGAACTTCTAGGTGAGCATCCTTAGTTGTTTTGAGCTTTGTTCTTGTAGTTAAGGCCTGCGTAGACTTGTAGAACTAGAGTGGAGTTCTGACCGTAGGCTATGATGCTTAGAAGTTCAGATTTGAACTAGAATTAAGCTGATTTGTGAGGCTCTGTGGCAGATTTGAGCTTGCAGGAAGTGTCTGCCATGAATTGCAAAGCCAGGAGAAAGCTGGTTGCTGGCCGTGAGTTCTGCCGTGCCTTTTTGTGAAATCTGTGAGGTAGAATTTGTGGAATTGAGGTACGAATTGAGCAGCCCTTAGCAGCTTTAGGCGTGAACATGCTGTGATTGATGTTGTGAGTCTTGCTGCTGTGATTTTACATGAATCAGTGTGTTGAATGATTGAGTTACATTCTGTTTTACGTATTG
>KQ995419.1:11828-22873 GCA_001598015.1 Dorcoceras hygrometricum
TAACACATAATCAAATTCTGAAAACATTTTCTTTAAACAATATTCTGGAGCTGTGATTAAAATCACATTTGCGCTCTTCTGAAATTATGACAACACTTTAAACATTTTGGTCCAATTCGCTTGATCAAACTCCTGATATAAGTTTCTAGCACTATGGCTCATGGTGAAGGGATATATAGATCCGTCGACCTATACACCTGATCCTTCCTCTGTTGAAAGGGCATACGGTTCGTCAACCGCACACTCACCCTTCTTCTGGGGACCCTCTTAGTTGTCATAACTTAAAATCTTTTCTAAAACATCGTTCTGCTCTTTATTTTCTTTCTAAAATCTGTTTTCTTTCTCTCTTGCACGAATTACTGGTTTTTCTTTTGTCTAATGATGTTCTGGAACTGTAAAGGATTTTTCTGTATAGCTTGCGAAAATGAAAACTTAATAAAAAGGCTACTTGAATCTGTCAGTTAAATCGAATACAATCTTAGAAATGATTCTGAATTGAATAAGGAATCGAATTTCGTTATCTGCTAAAGAAAACGAAGAATGAACAGTACCAGTCGCAAGACTAATACCAGCTGGATGAACAATACCAGTCGCAACGAATAGGAAACCAGTCGCAAGACAAGAATCCAGTCGCAAGGTCTTTTAAATAGATGTAAAGTGAAACGATGTAGTTAGCACTTAAAACAATAAAGCAACTGCTGAAATATCAAAATGGAATGCATCTGCTGGTGAACAGTGCATCTGCTGAATGTCACAAAGACAACGCAACTGCTGAATTCTAACAAAGGAATGCAGCTGCTGAATTCTAATAAATGAACGCACCTGCTGGTGTTAACAAAAGAATACACCTGCTGGTTTTAGCAAAAGAAATGCATCTGCTGAATATGCATCTGCTGAATACTAATAGCTGATGAACAAACTACCAACTGAAGGCAAACTATCAACTGATGAACAAATTACCAGCTGATGAACAACTATCAATTGACGAACGAACTATCAGCTGCTGACAATAAAATATACAACAGCTGAACATGAAATAGTGCGACTGCTGATCGCAACTACTGAACTAAACAATACGATAGCTGAAATCTATACTTAGAATATTTTTGACAAAGCAATATCGGTAGTGGTATAAGAACCAGCTCTCATACTTAACATGTAGATAACCATGAACTACGAAGGTTACCTTTGTCTGAAGAATTCAAAATATCTAAAGAAATTTCTGGAAATGATCGAATAAGCTACTTGTAAGCTACTTCGATGGAATTTCTGAAGAAAACTTAAGAACTAACTAAAAGAACATCATCAAACCATTATCTGTAAACTTTCTGGAATAAAAAATCAGTAAAACGCAACCTTCATAAAAACAGAGCATAAACTTTCTGGTTTTTGATGCATGAAGCAACTTAAAATCCTATTTATATGATTTGTAAATGCCTAAGGAAGAAACGCATTCAATTCAATATGCCAAATTCTAAAAGAAGCGTGCTCTGTTTTTAAACCAAATAATGCATATGAAAACCGAACAGTTTTAGTTAAAACAAAAGGATTCAATCGGCTTGTAGGAATTGTTTACACATCTACTGTAATTGCATTTCTGATATCTGGAATTTAGCTCTTAAATGGTAAAAGCTAAACAATACATAGATAAAATCTGAAACTCGATTAATCAAGAGTTGAATATAATAGCATTGTAATCCCTCAATCTCATATCTTTCTAGTTGTGGACTTCTAAAATATCTGGGCATTACATCATCGGTCCGTGATCTTCAGAGCCCGTCAGCCCATCACAGCTCGGTGGTAGACACTCGAATCCGGTAGTCACCACTCCGATGATAGCGTTGGACTTTTCAGGCACAACTCATCAGTCGGCCAGTCATAACGTGGCTTTCAATCAAGTCATCAATCAATCTGTCAATCAGGCTCAAGATGTATGCATGTATGCCAACCAATAATCAATTCACAATGCATACAATATCAACATGTGAATGCCGAATATAAAACTCAGTCAATTCAACAAACTGATTCACGTAATTTCATATCATCAAATCAGCAGATTTCATAACATCAATTACAGCCATGTCCACGCTCAAAGCTGTTAAATCTGCTCAATTCGTACCTTCAACGGCTGATTTCTACCTCAACAGATAATTACCAAGGAACGACAGTTTCTTCCTGCACAATTCTACCCTTCGTTGGTCACGTCCAACCACAACGAAGTTCCTGGAAGCTGAAATCTGTACAAGGCATCTCATTCTTAGTTCATATCTAACTCAAATATGAACCTCGACATACAAATTCCTACGGCCAAGAACTCAAATCCAGTTCTACTTCTAAACAAAGTACTACAGCCAATACTAAGCTTAGAACGGTAGGAAAAATGCTTACCCAGAAGCTGAAATTAGTGGAGAACTAACGGGTTCCACTACACGAAGAAAGCGGCAACTTCGCGATCCTCCCCAAGGTCTTTCTACAGCCTCAAATGGGTAACAATCGGTAGAGAAACACACAAGGAATCCAGCGCCACCAAGTTCACTCAAAACAACGGCGGGAAGCGGCGGCAATCGACGGAGAAAAGTCACGGTGAACAGTAGCTAAAACGAGGGTTTGGATATGGAGATAAGAAATATCGGGTTCAGAATAATTCTAAGTGTCGATCAATACTTATCTATATATATATCTCAATCCAACTGCTGCTATTCTCAAAATAACCAGACGTCGTGAACAGTAGGTATCTCACAACAGATACCAGTCGTTGCTTTCAACAGAAACCAGATTTTCCTCTTAACAAAACCAGCAGCAACCACCAGGCGTTGCATTTACAAAGTAGCATCAAAACGACACCGTTCAAACTAAACAAAAAGACGTCGCAGCGTTCCACCAGCTGACAACAGATTTCTCTTGCGAAGCAACCAAAAGCTGGTAACACATTCCTTCAAAAACCACCAGCGACAGGTTACGCGAAACAATTCAAAACGATGACGTAAAGTACAAGTCATCATATCTATCAACAGCTGGTTAACCAACCCAGCGACTGGATAAACCACGCAACAGATCCCTCGCTACTGGTACCAGACGCAATATCCAAAACGTTGTGTTTCAACTTATCAAAACGACGTAGCGTTGCTCCCACGACTGGTTCCTCAAACCAGCAGCTGGTCATTCAGCTGGGACAATTCCTCATAATGCAACAGCTGATAGCACTACCATCCAGCAGTCAACACCAAAAGATTGACCAACACGTGTCGCTTTCTCGTTATTCCTCCCGCTCAATGCAACTGCTGCCAGTAATACCCTTTTCAAGTGCAACTACTGATTTAAATTCCACCAGCTACGAGCTACAGTACCGTTGACTCGTGTTGACTCTTGAATTTCGCTGCGACTGGTTTCTAACACTTAGAGAAATTCGACAACCCAAAATCCCGTGACTAATCCTACGAAACAGATTAATCACTATTCAAATTTCTCAATCCTCACATTCTCCCCACCTTAAGAGATTTCGTCCTCGAAATCAAAGGTAAACTCAGGGAAAAATTCAATCAATTCATTCCAACAACAGGATACAAAACAGCAATTCATCTGATACAAACCCAAGAGTTCAAGATAACTGGGTAATCAACAAATATCAACTAGGGAAAACACAACCCGAAACCGAAATCTAAAACAACAATCTAATCAAATAGATGCGGCCACTCATGCTGCATCTTCTCTTCCGGTTACCAAGTTGCTTCTTCTCTGCCATGCTTGCTCCATTGGACCATAACCAACGGAACTACTTTATTCCTCAACTGGTTCTCCTTCGTATCCAGAATCTGGACTGGATATTCTATATAACTCAAGGAAGAATCCAGCTCAACTTCGTCGGTTCTCAATACATGGGACGGATCTGGCTCATATTTCTTCAACATTGACACATGAAAGACATAAATGCATCACTGCCAGCTCAGGCAGTCTCAATCGATAAGCCAACTGTCCAATCCGCTCGATAATCTCAAAGGCACCTACGAATCTAGGAGCTAATTTGACTTTAAATCTGAAGCGCATAACGCTCTTGAAAGGAGAAACTTTGAGAAATACTCGATCGCCAACCTCAAACTCTAATGGTCGACGTCTTCGGTTAGCATAGCTGGTAAATCTATCTTGTGAAGCCTTCATTCTACTTCGAATCAAATCAATCTGATCTTTCATATGCTGCACAAACTCAGGGGTAGAAAGTTGTCTCTCACCAACTTCTTCCCAACAAATCAGAGATCTGAATTTTCGACCATGCGACGTCTCAAATGGAGCCATCCCGATAGTCACCTGATAGCTGTTATTATACGAAAACTCAACCAACGACAAATAATCCTGCCAGCCACCACTGAAATCCATCACAACTGCTCGCAGCATATTTTCTAAAGTCTGGATGGTCCGCTCAGACTGACCATCTGTCTGTGGGTGATAGGTTGTACTCATAGCCAATCTCGAACCTATCGCTGCTTGCAGACCCTTCCAAAAACGAGAAGTGAATCTTGGATCTCTGTCAGACACTATCGAAATAGGAACTCCATGCAATCTAACCACATGGTCGATATACAGCTTCTCCATTTTCTTTATCGAACACCTCACGTCATAGGGAATGAAATGGGCTGACTTCGAAAGTCTATCAATCACCATACAAATCGCATCACATCCCCTACTTGATCGAGGTATATGAGTCACAAAATCCATGGCGATGTGCTCCCAATTCCATTTGGGCACCTCCAAACTCCGTAGCAAACCACCAGGTCTCATTCTCTCAGCCTTGACCTGCTGGCAATTCAAACATCTCGCAACAAAACCAGAGATGTCGCTCTTCATGCCTTCCCACCAGTAGTGAGATTTCAAAGCATGGTACATCTTTCTCTCGCCCGGATGCACACTATCCTGACTACAATGCGCTTCATTCATAATGGTCTCTTTCAAATCGATCAAGTTCGGAACCACCAATCTTCCTCGAAATCTCAGACACCCATCAGACGAAACAGAGAAATCATCAGACTGACCACTTCGGGCTTTAATCTTCAACTCATGAACATACGGATCAGTCCTCTGCGCCTCCCTGATGTCACTCACAATCTGCGGTTCTACTTGAATCAAAGAAACCATAAAGTACTGATCACCCGGCTGGAAACGCCAACCAGAAGTACTCAACTGCTCATAGACTTTAGGAGACACTCAAAGCGAAAGCATCGCAGGCTGGGTCTTCCTACTCAAAGCATCTGCTACTGAGTTCATCTGCCCAGGCTTATACTGAATCTCACAGTTAAAGTCCTTGAGCAATTCCATCCATCGTCGTTTCCTCATATTCAGATCAGACTGCGTGAAGATATATTTCAGGCTCTTGTGGTTGGTGTACACCACAAAATCTTCACCATACAGATAATGTCGCCAAATCTTCAAGGCAAACACTATCGCAGCCAATTCCAAATCATGAACAGGGTACCTCGTCTCGTGAGGCTTCAACTGTCGAGACGCATAGGCAATCACGTACCCATTCTGCATCAAAACACATCCCAAACCATTGAGAGAAGCGTCAGAGCACACAACAAATCCTCCGGATCCAGACGGTAGAGCCAAAACAGGAGCAGTAGTCAACTTCTCCTTCAACGTCTGAAAACTGTACTCGCACTCGTCAGTCCAAACGAACTTCCGATCCTTCTGAGTCAACTGAGTCAGAGGCCTGGCTATCGAAGAGAACTTCTCGATAAAACGCCTGTAATATCCAGCCAATCCCAAGAAGCTACGGATCTCTGAAACGTTCCTAGGTCTCTCCCAGTTAAGAACTGCTCGACCTTACTCGGATCCACCAAAATCCCTTGCGCCGAAATCACATGACCCAAAAAGATAATTCGATCAAGCCAAAATTCACACTTGCTGAACTTGGCGTACAATTGCGAGTCTCTCAATCTCTGCAACACCAATCTGAGATGTTCCTTATGCTCTCTCATGCTCCTCGAGTACACTAGGATGTCATCTATGAAGACGATCACGAACCGATCGATGTACTCGCTAAAGACGAGATTCATCAAATCCATGAAAACAGCTGGGGCATTCGTCAACCCAAACGGCATGACCAGAAACTCATAATTCACAGATCGAGTCCGAAATGCTGTCTTCTCCATGTCAGCGTCTCTAATCCACAACCGGTGATAACCAGAGCGCAAATCAATCTTCGAGTAAACGACCGATCCCTGCAACTGATCGAACAAGTCATCAATCCTCGGCAAAGGATACTTTTTCTTCACCGTCGCTTTATTCAACTGTCGGAAATCCACGCACATCCTCATAGACCCATCCTTTTTCTTCACAAAAAGAATCGGAGCTCCCCAAGGCGACATACTCGGTCTGATGAAGCCCTTCACCAAGAGATCTCTCAACTGATCCTTCAGCTCTTTCAACTCTGTGGGCGCAAACCGATACGGAGCTCTAGAAATCGGGGCGGTACCGAGCACCAACTCGATGCTGAAATCGATCTCATGTCTCGGAGGAAATCCAGGAATCTCATCTGGAAACATGTCGGGAAACTCTCGGACGATCGGAATGTCGCTCAACTCCAACCGCGACTCTTGGGAAACGTCAAGCGCGTAAATCATGAATCCAGCATTATCCAGCGATAGCAGGCTAAACATCTCCATGGCGGACACCAGTGGAATCTTCGAGCGCGAATCAGCACGGTAGAACTCCCACCTCTCACTCGAGTCAGGGCAAAATCTCACCACACCATGAAAACAGTCAACAGTAGCCTTATAGCTAGATAATACGTCTATTCCCAAGATGCAATCAAAATCTCTGATTCCCAAAACAGTCAGATTGGAAACCAAAACATGCTCATCAAATCGAAGCACACAATCCAACACCACTTCACGGGACCACAGATTCACACCAGCAGGGGTAGACACGGAAACAACATCACACAATGGGGAAGAACTCAACCCATACTCACAAACAAACAACTCAAAAATAAAAGAGTGTGATGCACCAGTGTCAAATAGAACTCTCGCAGGATAATCAAAGATAAAGCATGTACCTGCGATCATCATACCAGGTGCCTCCTCAGCCTGCTCTCTCGTCAAAGCGTTCGCCTGAGCCTGCTGCAGAATCTGGAACGGAGGTCTCGAAGGTGCTCCAAACCTAGAAGGCTCACGGGGTTGGAATCCAGATCGCTGGGTAGGGACAGGAATCTGCGGTCTCTGAGAAGAACCACCAGCTGATCCCTACTGCGAAGGAATTGAAGTCCTATCCCCTCAACAAAGGACACACTCTAACAAATTGTCCTGGTGTCCGCAGTTACGGCAAGACCCCTGAACCCACGACACTGCGAAGTCGGATGTCTTTCCCCGCAATGACCATAAGGCACATCGCCAAAACCAATACCAGAACCACTGCCAGAACCAGAACTCGCAGAACCAGAGGAACTCGAATTCTCCTTCTTCTTAAAATGTTTCCCTCGAGGTCGAAACCTTTGGCGATTCGACTGCTGCTGCGACCCCTGAGGAGAATAAAAAGATTGTGATGCATCCTGCACAGACTGATAGGTGCGTCCAGTAGTCGGCTGAATCGGAGCCTCAACCTCCATCAAACTCTCCTCAATGTCCACCGCTCGGTTCACTGCATCAATATAGGTCGCAGGAGAACCAGACAAAACCATCCGGTGGAGATCAGGCCTCAAGCCTTTCAGAAATTTGTTCCTCTTCGTCCTCTCCTGGTTGGCAACGTGTGGCACATAAACCAAAAGTGCAGAAAACTGTCGGGCATACTCAGCCACTCGCATGTTACCCTGCTTCAAGTTGTCAAACTCCCGCTCCCGGCTGTTATAGAAGGAATCCGGGGTATACTCCTGTCTGAACGCCTCACAGAAGCTCTCCCAGGTGATCACAGCCTCACTATCTCGATGGATATGAGAAGTAACTCTCCACCAGCACTGTGCATTGTCTCTCAGCTGCAACACCGCCAGCTTCAGTCTCTTCTCGGGAGCGTACTCCAGAGTATCGAACAACTCCTCCATCTGATCTAACCAAGCCTCAGCCATCGCACCACCCTCTGCTGCAGAAAACGTCGGAGGGTTCGTCCGCTGAAACCTATCTAGGACCAACTCCATCTCGCCTATCTGTCTAGTAACATTCTCAACCTGATGAACAACATCATCACTACCTGCCCTAGACTCCTCCGCAGTACGTCTAGTCGTCCTACCTCTTCCTCTCCTCGGCGGCAGCTAAACAAATATAGAGGTAAGATCCTCACAGTCAGATATATCACATAGACAGAATAAAGATCACATAAGTCAAAGAGTCAATCAAAACTCTATGCCTAGACTCGAGTGTGATCAAAGGAAATCGTAATTCATACGTGAAAACAGAACATAAAATCATATAAATCATCAGTCTGTTCCACGTATGCATCCATCAATGCAAGCAGATTTCACAACACGAAATATAGCCATGTCCAAGCTCAAAGCTGTAAAGGTCGCTCAATTCGTACCTCCAACTACTGATGTCTACCTCAACAGATAATTACCAAGGAACGGAGGTTTCTTCCTGCACAATTTTACCCTTCGCTGGTCACGTCCAACCACAACGAAGTTCCTGGAAGCTGAAATCTGTACAAGGCATCTCATTCTTAGTTCATATCTAACTCAAATCTGAACCTCAACATACAAATTCCTACGGCCAAGAACTCGAATCCAGTTCTACTTCTAAACAAATTACTACAGCCAATACTAAGCTTAGAATGGTAGGAAAAATGCTTACCCAGAAGCTGAAATTAGTGGAGAACTAACGTGTTCCACTACACGAAGAAAGCGGCAAATTCGCGATCCTCCAAAAGGTCTTTCTACAGCCTCAAATGGGTAACAATCGGTAGAGCAACTCACAAGGAATCCAGCACCACCAAGTTCACTCAAAACAACGATGGGAAGCGGCGGCAATAGACGGAGAAAAGTCACGGTGAACAGTAGCTAAAACGAGGGTTTGGATATGGAGATAAGAAATATCAGGTTCAGAGTAATTCTAAGTGTCGATCAACACTTATCTATATATATATCTCAATCCAACTGCTGCTGTTCTCAAAATAACCAGACGTCGTGAACAGTAGGTATCTCACAACAGATACCAGTCGTTGCTTTCAACAGAAACCATATTTTCCTCTTAACAAAACCAGCAGCAACCACGAGGCGTTGCATTTACAAAGTAGCATCATAGGACCAACTCCATCTCGCCTATCTGTCTAGTAACATTCTCAACCTGATGAACAACATCATCACTACCTGCCCTAGACTCCTCCGCAGTACGTCTAGTCGTCCTACCTCTTCCTCTCCTCGGCGGCAGCTAAACAAATATAGAGGTAAGATCTCACAGCAGATATATCACATAGACAGAATAAAGATCACATAAGTCAAAGAGTCAATCAAAACTCTATGCCTAGACTCGAGTGTGATCAAAGGAAATCGAGCTTATCCCGGTTTAAGCTCTGATACCAAAAATGTCAGGCCCCGTGCTAATCACACAAGATTAGAGCAAAATTAAGCACATAATCACGGAAGCAAAAAAACAGGGCTTAAAATTTCGAAATAATATGGGCCTGAACTCAAAACATACATTGAAAATATCAATACTCAAAATACGAGTTGCTCAACTCATAAACAGGTAACGACAATTCTCAATTCAAATACAGATCCCCAATACATAAAAACACGGGGCATCCCTCGGTTCAATACATAATAGAAGTAGACTGGGACTCAAGGAAATGGGGATCGACCAGCTGGCGCTCCACTCTGTCCAGATTGGTTACCTGAAGATCCTGCAAATGGGTAACACAGACCCAAACAACACAAAAGCAGGAAAACAAATACGAGGTCAAGCCTCAGTACGAAGAGCTATGAAAACAGCTAATCATGCACATGCTATAAATCAATGCTATGAAATGCATGAAGGCTATCAAGGATCGGATAGCTAGACCAGTATATCAACTGGCAAAATCATCTCAGTCAGCATCTATACCCGCACGGTGTATCAACCGAGGAAATCATCGATCCGTGATCTTCAGAGCCCGTCAGCCCATCACAGCTCGGTGGTAGACACTCGAATCCGGTAGTCACCACTCCGATGATAGCGTTGGACTTTTCAGGCACAACTCATCAGTCGGCCAGTTTTAACGTGGCTTTCAATCAGGTCATCAATCAATCTATCAATCAGGCTCAAGATGTATGCATGTATGCCAATCAATAATCAATTCACAATGCATACAATATCAACACGTGACTGCAGAATATAAAACTCAGTCAATTCAACAAACTGATTCACGTAATTTCATATCATCAAATAAGCAGATTTCATAACATCAATTACAGTCATGTCCACGCTCAAAGCTGTTAAATCTGCTCAATTCGTACCTTCAATGGCTGATTTATACCTCAACAGATAATTACCAAGGAACGGCAGTTTCTTCCTGCACAATTCTATCCTTCGCTGGTCACGTCCAACCACAACGAAGTTCCTGGAAGCTGAAATCTGTACAAGGCATCTCATTCTTAGTTCATATCTAACTCAAATCTGAACCTCAACATACAAATTCCTACGGCCAAGAACTCGAATCCTGTTCTACTTCTAAACGAAGTACTACAGCCAATACTAAGCTTAGAACGGTAGGAAAATGCTTACCCAGAAGCTGAAATTAGTAGAGAACTAATGGGTTCCACTACACGAAGAAAGCAGCAACTTCGTGATCCTCCCCAAGGTCTTTCTACAGCCTTAAATGGGTAACAATCGGTAGAGCAACTCACAAGGAATACAGCGCCACCAAGTTCACTCAAAACAACGGCGGGAAGCGGCGGTAATCGAACTCACAAGCAGCACCACCAAGTTCACTCAAAACAACGATGGGAAGCGGCGGCAATAGACGGAGAAAAGTCACGGTGAACAGTAGCTAAGCTAAAGGTTTGGATAAGGAGATAAGAAATATCGGGTTCAGAATAATTCTAAGTGTCGATCAACACTTATCTATAAATATATCTCAATCCAACTGCTGCT
>KQ995419.1:23941-35687 GCA_001598015.1 Dorcoceras hygrometricum
TAGAGCAACTCACAAGGAATCCAGCACCACCAAGTTCACTCAAAACAACGATGGGAAGCGGCGGCAATAGACGGAGAAAAGTCACGGTGAACAGTAGCTAAAACGAGGGTTTGGATATGGAGATAAGAAATATCAGGTTCAGAGTAATTCTAAGTGTCGATCAACACTTATCTATATATATATCTCAATCCAACTGCTGCTGTTCTCAAAATAACCAGACGTCGTGAACAGTAGGTATCTCACAAGGGTTTGGATATGGAGATAAGAAATATCAGGTTCAGAGTAATTCTAAGTGTCGATCAACACTTATCTATATATATATCTCAATCCAACTGCTGCTGTTCTCAAAATAACCAGACGTCGTGAACAGTAGGTATCTCACAACAGATACCAGTCGTTGCTTTCAACAGAAACCATATTTTCCTCTTAACAAAACCAGCAGCAACCACGAGGCGTTGCATTTACAAAGTAGCATCAAAACGACACCGTTCCAACTAAACAAAATGACGTCGCAGCGTTCCACCAGCTGACAACAGATTTCTCTTGCGAAGCAACCAAAAGCTGGTAACAGATTCCTTCAAAAACCACCAGCGACTGGTTACCCGAAACAATTCAAAACGACGATGTAAAGGACACATCATCATATCTGTCAACAGCTGGTTAACCAACCCAGCGACTGGATAAACCACGCAACAGATCCCTCGCTACTGGTACCAGACGCAATACCCAAAACGCTGCGTTTCAACTTATCAAAACGACATCGCGTTGCTCCCACGACTGGTTCCTCAAACCAGCAGCTGGTCATTCAGCTGGGACAATTCCTCATAACGCAACAGCTGATAGCGCTACCATCCAGCAGTCAACACCAAAAGATTGACCAACACGTGTCGCTTTCTCGTTATTCCTCCCGCTCAATGCAACTGCTGCCAGTAGATACCCTTTTCAAGCGCAACTACTGATTTAAATTCCACCAGCTACGAGCAACAGTACCGTTGACTTGCGTTGACTCTTGAATATTGCTTCGACTGGTTTCTAACGCTTAGAGAAATTCGACAACCCAAAATCCCGTGACTAATCCTACGAAATAGATTAATCACTATTCGAATTTCTCAATCCTCACACAAACCACGACGGTTTCTTTTGTCTGAAGAATTTGAACATCTTAAGAAATTTATGGAAATAATCGACTAAGCTACTTGTAAGCTACTTAAATGGAATTTCTGAAGAAAACTCAAGAAACTACTGGATGAACATCATCAAACCACTTTCTAAAACATTTCTGAATCAAAATACAGTAAAAACGTACCTTTCATAAAAACAGAGCATGAACTTTTCTGGGTTTTTGAAGAACAGATGTAGCTTAACTTCAATCTTTAAAACGCATACAATCATGCAAAATAGAACTGAATATATGCTTTCACTGAGTGAGCAAGAAACAGAGTTTACTTTCCTGAATTCTTTAACACAAACGCAACAAAAATCCAGCAAATATTGTGCAACCCGGCCGTCTCTTTCGAAAATCTTATAAAACTTTTGTTCGGTTTCCTCGAGAGAGAGCACCGCTTAAAAGTAATTTGATTTGAAGATAATGATGCATGAAGCCGCTAACACCCTATATATATATGATTTGTAAATACCTAGAGAAGAAACGCATTTAAATCAATATGCCAAAATCTTCTAAAAGCGTACTCTGTTTTAAAATGAAAATGATGCACATGTAAACCAAACGATTTTAATTAAAACAAAGGATTCGATTGGCTTGCAGTGATTGGCTAAACACCGCTGAAGTTTGCATTCTAATTATCTTAATATCAACCTAAACCATAATAAAGGCTGATATCTCGTAAACATGAAAATCTGAATTTAGCTTTTAAATGAAGGAGCTAAATAGTACAAAATCTGAAACATTGAAGCTCAACCGAAGTAAGAGTTGAATAAAACAATAGCATAACAATGTAATCCCTCAAATCACAAAACTTTCTAATTGTGGCTCATAAAAATGGCTGGGCGCTACACATTTTGCTAGAGTGTGTCCTTTGTCTGGATCGCAGCATACCGCAGCTCCACCGCAGGGTCGAGGTGGATCTTCTAGAGGTCGTTCTGCTTTTCCTATTCAGCAACAGAGGTTAGGGGAGCCTCAGTTTAGGTCGTTTCAGCAGCCTGGTCCTTCGCGGTTTGTACAATCTTCCCATCCTCAGTTTTCTGGACCTCAGTTTGCCCAAGTGAATGCCATGACTATGGAGCAAGCGGAGGGCACGCCAGGCAGAGGGATTCGCAGGTACTTGCTTTGTTTTTTATTTTCCTGCGCGTGTGTTTTTTGTTACAGGAGCATCACATTCTTTCATTTCTGATGCATTTGTGATTGAGTTGCATACCACATCTTTATGTGATGTTGTATCTGTTGCGACTCCGGTCGGCGCGAGCTTGTTTTCCCAAGATATCTTATTGAATGGTATTCTTAGGTTTGGCGAGAGTGTGTTGTTAGCCAACCTGATCAGGCTAGTGATGTGGGATTTTGATTGTATCATGGGAATGGATGTGTTGTCTAGCTATAGGGCCATTGTGGATTGTTTCCATGGCGTTGTGCGATTTAGGCCCCAGTCTGGCGAGAAATGGAATTTCTACGGCCAAGATTCCAAGTCGAAGATTCCTTTGGTCTCTGCGATGGAGATGTTTAGCCTGTTTTCACTTGAGAATGCTGGGTTTATGATCTATGCCTTAGATGCGTCTTCTTCTTTGAGCGTAGAGCTTAGTAGGGTCCCCGTTGTTCGTCACTTCCCGGATGTGTTTCCTGAGGAGATTCCTGGTTTTCCTCCGAGATGGGAGATATGCTTCAGCATTGAGTTGGTACCTGGTACAGCTCCGATCTCATGTGTTCCGTATCGTTTAGCGCCTGCTGAGTTGAAGGATCTTAAGGTTCAGCTTAGTTATTTTCTGGAGAAGGGATTCATTAGGCCTAGCATGTCGAGTCTTTAGAGAGTTCATCGATCAGTTTGTGATTGTGTTTATCGATGACATTTTGGTGTACTCTAAGACTCCGTTGCTGGTGTACTCTAAGACTCCGTTGCAGCACAAAGAGCATTTGAAGTTGGTTCTTTAGAAGCTTCGAGACTCGCAGCTGTATGCTAAGTTCGCCAAGTGCGAGTTTTGGTTAGACCGAGTTGTGTTTCTGGGTCATGTGATTTCAGCCGATGGTGTTTCTGTGGATCCCAGTAAGGTTGAGGCTGTTATTAACTGGGAGTGTCCCAAGAATGTTGCTGAGATTCATAGTTTCTTGGGTTTGGCTGGCTATTATCGGTGCTTTATAGAGGGATTCTCTAGTATATCTAAGCCAATTATGCAGTTGAATCAGAAGGACAAGAGGTTTGTGTGGACTGAGCAATGCGAGAATAGTTTTCTGTTGCTCAAGGAGAAGCTAACTACTGTGCCTGTGTTAGCTCTACCGTGTGGTTCAGGAGGTTTTGTTGTTTGTGCAGATGCTTCCCTGAATGGATTGAGTTGTGTGTTGATGCAGAATGGTCGAGTCATTTCATATGTCTCTCGTCAGTTGAAACCGCATGAGACTCGTTACCCAGTTCATGATTTGGAGTTAGCGGCAGTGGTGTTTGCCTTGAAGATTTGGCTCCACTACCTGTATGGTGAGAAGTTTGTGGTGTACTCCGACCACAAGAGTCTTCAGTATGTTTTCTCAGTCAGATTTGAATATGATACACGTAGATGGATGGAGCTGCTTAAGGATTTTGATTGTGAGATCAAATACCAGTCTGGGAAGATGAATGTGGTTGCTGATGCATTGAGCAGAAAGACTCGAGTGGCGATGATGGCTTCGATGCAGATTTTGAAGGTCCATGAGCATCTAGGCTTTACTGGTTGGTGATTTTACCCGGCTGAGGATTATGTTGTGGTGTCTTCTGTTCAAGTTGAGCCACAGATTGTTGCTAGCATTAGAGCAGCTCAAAGGACTGATCCATCCATCCATGAGTTAAAGCTGAAGGTGAGAGTTGGACAGTTGGAAGACTATTCTGTCTCTTCTGATGGTTGTTTGAGGTTTCGTGGCAGGCTGGTTGTGCCGAATCTGCTTGATCTTAAGGAATAGATCTTGCGAGAAGCGCATTGTAGTAGATAAAGTGTCCATCCTGGTGCAAGGAAGATGTATCATGCCTTGAAGCAGCATTACTGGTGGGCAGGTTTGAAGAGTGATGTTGCTGAGTTTGTAGCCCGTTGTTTGAATTGTCAGCAAGTCAAGGAAGAGAGGATGAGACCTGGTGGTTTGTTGCAAAGCTTAGAAGTGCCCCAATGGAATTGGGAGCACATAGCTATGAATTTTGTCACGCATTTACCTCGTTCCAGCAGAGGTTGTGATGCGGTTTGGGTTGTTGTAGACAGATTGTCGAAGTCTGCTCACTTCATTCCCTACAACATGACTTATTCTTTGAATAATATGGCAAAGCTGTACATAGATTTCGTGGTGCGTTTGCATGGTGTGCCAGTTTTGATTGTTTCAGATCGTGATCCAAGCTTTACTTCCAGGTTTTGGAAGAGTTTGAAAACAGCTTTGGGGACTAGATTGGCTATGAGTACAGCGTATCACCCCCAGACAGGTGGCCAATCTGAGAGGACTATCCAGATTTTGGAGGATATGTTAAGAGCTGTTGTAATGGATTTTAGTGGTAGTTGGCAAGACTCGTTGTCTTTGGTTGAGTTTTCTGTTGGATCTGTTTTTGTAGATCAGAATCTAAGTTTTGATTCACACAAAATCTGTTACTACTTTACTAACGATCTAAATTAAGTGCGCAGGTTGAGCTGAACAAAAAAACGCGATTTCGGAGGCCTAAAAAAGGAATTTGGCCGAAAAGCAGCTTAGGTCACCACGAAGTAGTGAGTCTTGCTCGTTGGACCGTTCCGGAGGGAGCAGCACGGTCTCGGGCGAAAATGCAAGCTCATCTCTAACCCTGCGAGTTGGATGAAGAGAAATTTAGCAGCTCAGAAGCAAGTTGGAACAAAGCACTGATAGCAGATTGATTGAGAGCGGATAGCAGTGCAGATGGAGGAGAGTCCAAGCTAGAACAGTAAGGGGACGCCCAAGCTGGTCTAACATAGGACAACTTAGCTGGTACAGTGAGGGACGCCCGAGCTGATCCAGCTAAGGAGCTGATCCAGCTAAGGACAACCAGATCGTAGAAGACACCCAATCTGGTTCATTTATTTTTGGTCAAAATGATTTCGGGTCAATGATTTTAAGTCAAAATTACTTTAGTTGTCAATTTTTAAGTAATTTGGGGATTTTAAGTCAAATTGGAGGATTTTGGGCCGTATTATTTTAAGGGAATTTTAAGCCTGTTTTGACGATATTGGGCCGAGCCCTTCAAATGATTTTAAAGGGATAATTATTTGTTGTGGGTCCAGTTGAGTTGGGCTTAGTGCTATTTTAAGTCTAGTGGAGGCCTTGGACTTTGATTTAGCGGGCCAGTCGCTTGAGCCAGTCCTTGACCGGGCCGAGGAAAATAATGCATAGGCCCATGAATATATATTTAATTATATACGTATTATGCTATGTAATTGATTATGAAATGTTTTAAGGAAATTAAATATATATTGATGGGCCAAGTTCTTTTTAAAGTTGCATGATTTTATGAAAGCATGCATCATGAAAGTTTAAGTTATGTTAAGGCATGAATAAAAAATATTTTGAGGTATTGATGTGTTGTGGGGCAAGTAATGATGGGAGTTAGCCGGGTTGTAACATCCCGAAATCCAGATTACGTAGAAATGAGTAAATGACTAGGGGGAAAATATTTTTAGATGATTACATGTCATATTATAGATTTATTTATGATTTTATGCTGCATGATATGCATGTGTTGTTTTTCAGCCTGTTTGAGTTACGGACACGTGGATGAGATTAGGGCCGACCGGAATGAAAATAATTTGAGATTTAAAGGTTTCTAGATTTTTAAAAATGAATTTATTTTATTTTAAGCAAATATATTTGGAAATTAGGATTTTTATAATTATTTTGGAGGGGAACCCGATTTTCGTCTATACGGGATATTTTATTGAGTTTTAAGGTATTTTAAAATTTGAGAGGGCCTTTATTTCGAAAATTAGGAGTTTTAAAAGCTTGGTTTAGAGTTTTAATCAACTTGGAGATTTAAGTGAGGGATAAGACATTTTTGGCACATTAATTCTTTTCAATCCCAAATTTAATCAACTTCTACCCTATCCATAGCCTCCACTCCCTCATCCCCTCAAATTTTCGTCCCCTCCTTCCCCATAGCACAAAGTTTCGAATTTTATCCTTAGTGGGTGATTTTTGGTGATCCAAAGTCGGTGGTGCCCCGATCTCGCGTCTACAACGTCGGTAACTCGCAGATCTTACGTTTCTTCAAACCAGGCATGTAATATCTATTCCTTTTCTCACCATTTAAGCCATAGTAAATTATTTTTAATGAAAACTTGCATGAATTGTATGTGAATTGTTTAGATCTATGCATAACGTTGAGATCCATGCATGTTTCACAGTTTTCAAAACGTTTTTGATTCGTTCTTGTGATGCTTCGGTCATGGTCGGTTAATGGGGCATAGTTTTTGGTCCAAGGATGGTCTAGGTAGTTAGTACATCGAGTTAGAAACACGTAGGACCAAACAGGAAGCGATTTGGTCAAGAATTTAATTAGTTATGAATTTTAAGATCAGCACGTGTCCTGGCATGTCGTCTGTGCGCGACAGTAGAGTTTTTGGGGTCGGGTACGACGCTCAATGGGTTCTGTGTGGCCGAGGTACTGCAGGATATAGCCCATTGACTTAGGGACACGTAGGTCCAAACGGGAGGTGATTTGGTCGAGGAATGAATTAGTTATGAATTTTATGGCTAGCACGTATCCTGGTTGCAGTCTGCGCACAAGCAGTGAGCTTGCGGGCATCGGTTTGGTCACATACTATATCTCTTTTCAGTTTCGTTTATTCCAATATCTCGAATATTGAGTGAGGGTGATGTGGGTCAAAGTAGAGAGTGATTTGGATAAGAAATGTATTTTTAATGATTTTTTATCGTTTTGTCGCTCGAAGTGAGCCATGTCGGGTAATTTTTGTGAAAATTAAGATTTCGAGTCGTAGAGGCTGCTAAAGTTCGTGGATGATTTTATTTGATGTTTTAAGCATATTTTAAGATGTTTTCCAGCATTTTTAGAATTTATTTGATTTATATGATTTTTGGCAATTTTAGCGTATTGGCCGAATATTTTAAAGTCAAAATTTTAAAGTCAAAATCCTTTTATTTATGGGCCTAATACTTTTCTCAAATTTTAAAGGTAAATTTTTTTCATTGGAATTTTATTTATTCAAATTTTAAATGTTTGAGATTTTTAGCAAATGATGGAGTAAATAAATTTTAAAAGGTTTAATTTTATGTTTTGGCCGGACGATCCAATTGGATCGGTTGGTTCGGTTGGACCGGGTCGGCTAGTCGAGTATCGAGTCAAAATGTTTTAAAGTTGGTCGAGTTATTTTAATGTCGGACCTGTTATTTTAATTATTATGTCAAAGGTCCAATTTTAAAGAAAATAGCGAGAAGGTCAAAATTGAGTCAAATCTTTTAAATAATTTAAAGTTATGTTTAAGTTTAAGCTTTTAATCAAAATTAGGGCCTTTGGTATTTTATTGGTGTTAAAACCGATTTTTGAGATTTAACTTGGTCAAAATGATTTTGGGTCAATGATTTTAAGTCAAAAGTTATTTTAAGTTATTAAATTTTAAGTAAATTGGAATTTAAGTTAATTTAAATGATTTTGGGCCATCATTTTAAATGGGTTTTAAGCCTGTTTTGACGGTGTTGGTCAGTATTTCTTTGTTTCTTCTCTTCAGGTGGAACCGCAGATTGTGATGGACATCAGTGAGGCGCAGAGGACCGACCCCTATATCCATGAGTTGAGGATTAAGGCGCAGTCAGGTCAGTCTGATGATTTCTCTGTTGCTTCTGATGGATGTTTGAGGTTCAGAGGGAGATTAGTAGGTCCGAACCTGATTGATTTGAAGGAGATCCTCATGAATGAAGCACATTGTAGTCGGTACAGTGTGCATCCAGGCGAACGAAAGATGTACCATGCCTTGAAGTCTCACTACTGGTGGGCAGGTATGAAGAGCGACATTTCTGCTTTTGTTGCTAGGTGTTTGAATTGCCAGCAGGTCAAGGCTGAGAGAATGAGACCTGGTGGTTTACTCCAGAGTTTAGAGGTGCCCCAATGGAATTGGGAGCACATCGCCATGGATTTCGTGATCCTCTTCTCTACTCGCGGGTCACTATTCATAGTAAGCTTCTCCGGCCGATTCCCGTTGACTCCGACCTCCGATTTTCGTGTTCTTGGTAGCGTTGGAAAGCCCTCGAAAATATCTTTCTTTCCATACCAATCTTGAAGGCTGAATCGAGCTGTAACATAATCACGAAGCTGTTGATTTCGACAGCAGGTTTGAATGTACAGGTATGTTTTTGAAATTGGGATGAGATATGGTTCCTAGCCTGTATTTTAGCCCTTGTTAAGTTGTATTATTGGCATGGAATGCTGGGTGAGTTTATGAATTTCCAGCCATGGGTTTTAAGGAGTTGGTCATGAGTTTTATTGTGTCAATGCCGTGAGTCTGGTTGGGCTTGTTAAGCAGTATGTTGCTGAATTGTTTCTGCTTTGGTTGTAGTTGTTGGCCGAGAAATATTGCTGTGTTTATTGCCTGGTATATTGCTGGAAATCATATTTGTTGAGGCTTTGGGTTGTTGCGTTTCTTTGAGGAAATTGTAGGTAAAAGAATCAGAAATAGAAAGGTACGAATTGAGCAGCCCTAAGCAGTTTGAGCGTGAACATGTCTACCTTTCGATGTTATGAATTGCTGTTATGTGACTTACGTGAATTTAAATGATGGAATTGATTGAGTTATGTTTTGCTTCGCGTATTATAAATTGTATGCATCTAGCATGGATATTGAATGGCATTCATGCATACATCTTGAGCCTGATTTACAGATTTGATTTGATAACCTGATTGGGTGCCACGTTGTGACTGGTCGACTGGTTAGTCGTGCCCGAAAAGTCCAACGCTATCGTCGGAGCGGTGACTACCGGATACGAGTGTCTACCGCCGAGCTGTGATGGGCTGACGGGCCCCGATAATCACGGACCGATGATTTCCCGGTTGATAGACCGTGGTATAGAGGCGACATGATATGATTTGCCGGTTGTTACACCGGTCTAGCTGACTGACTTCCTTTGACAGCCCTCATGCATTCATAGCATTGATTTATAGCATGTTGCATGTTTATCTGCTTTGATAGCTCTTCGTACTGAGGCTTGACCTCGTACTTGTTTCCTGCTTTTTTCTTGTTTGGGTCTGCGTTGCCCATTTGCAGGAACTTCAGGTAACCAAGCTGGGCAGAGTGGAAGTTCAGCTGGTCGATCCCCACGTCCCTGAGTCCCATTCTATATATATGTGATATGTATTGAGCCGGGGGATGTCCCGTGGTATCATGTATTGGGGATCTGTATTTGATTGATATATTGTTGTTACCTATTGTGTTTGAGTTTGTGTCAACTCATATTTTAATTATCGCTATTTTGAACGTATGAATTGAGTTCAGGCCCATTGTATTTCGAAAAAAAAAATTTTTTAAGCCCTGATTTTAAGCTTACGTGTTTATGCGCTTATTATGTGTTAATTGTTAGTAATTAGCACGGGGCCTGACATTTTTGGTATCAGAGCTTAAACTGGGATAAGCTCGATTTCTTTTGATCACACTCGAGTCTAGGCACAAAGTTTTGATTTGATTTTGATTGCCTCTGTGACTTATGTGATCTATTATCTGTCTTGTTATTTTATCTGTTGTGAGATCTTACCTCTAGGCTTGTTTAGATGCCGCCGAGACGAGAAGGAGGTAGGAGGACTAGACGTTCCGTGGAGGAGTCTAGAGCAGGTAGTGATGATGACGCTCAGGTTGAGGACGTCACTAGGCAGATAGGTGGAATGGAGTTGGTCTTAGTTTGATCACACTCGAGTCTAGGCACAGAGTTTTGATTTGATTTTGATTGCCTCTGTGACTTATGTGTCTATTATCTGTCTTGTTATTTTTATCTGTTGTGAGATCTTACCTCTAGGCTTGTTTAGATGCCGCCGAGACGAGAAGGAGGTAGGAGGACTAGACGTTCCGTGGAGGAGTCTAGAGCAGGTAGTGATGATGACGCTCAGGTTGAGGACGTCACTAGGCAGATAGGTGGAATGGAGTTGGTCTTAGCCCGATTTCAGCGAACGAACCCCCCGACTTTGGCCGGTACTGAGGGTGGTGCTAGGGCCGAGGCGTGGCTTGTTCAGATGGAGGAGTTACTTGACACCTTGGAGTACGCTCCGGAAAAGAGACTGAAGTTGGCAGTGCTGTAGCTGCGAGATGATGTGCAGCGCTGGTGGAGGAGTACTTCTAGGATGCTTCGAGATAGTGGGACGGTGCTCACTTGGGATGCTTTCTGTGAGGCTTTTCGACGCGAATACACCCCGGAGTCCTATTTCGCCAGCCGAGAGCGTGAGTTTGATAATTTGAAGCAGGGTGATATGCGTGTGGCAGAGTATGCGAGGCGGTTTTCTGTGCTTCTAGTGTACATGCCAGCTGTGGCAAGCCAAGAGCGAACGAAGAGGAACAAGTTCTTGAAGGGCTTGAGACCTGACCTTTATCGGATGGTGCTGTCTGGGTCCCCGGCGACCTTTATGGAAGCTGTAAACAATGCGGTGGATATCGAGGAGAGTTTGATGGATCCCGAGGCTCCGATACATCAGACGTCTGGACGTGCTTCTCAGCCAGCTCAGGCGGTGTCGCAGTCGTATCAGTCTCCTCAGGGGTCACAGCAGTCGAGTCGCCAGCAGTTCAGACCTCGAGGGAAGCAATTCAAGAAGAAGGGCCATTCGAGTTCTTCTGGTTCCGTGAGCTCTGGTTTTGGCAGTGGTTCTGGCAGTGGTTCTGTAGGCGGATTCTGTAGTCAGTGCGGAGGGAGACATGAGGCTTCGCAGTGTCGAGGAGTCCGAGGACTTTGCCATCTATGTGGTCAGCCGGGTCATTTCGCTAGAGCGTGTCCTTCGATTGGAGGGCGGTCTACTGGTCAGTCGCAGCAGGGTTCCGCTAGTGGTTCTTCTCAGTGACAGCAGCCTGTTGCGCAGTCCCAGCGATCTGGTTTTCAGCCTCGTGAGCCGTCTCGATTTGGAGGACCTTCCCGACCCCCGTTTCAGATTCCCCAACAGGCGCAGGCGAATGCCTTGACGATGGATCAGGCTGAGGAGACGCCGGGCATGGTGATTAGAGGTACATGCTCTATTTATGATTATCCTGCGAGAGTTTTGTTTGACACTGGTGCATCACACTCTTTTATATCTAAGATGTTTGTGTTTGAGCGTGGGTTGAGTTTTCCCCACTATGTGATGTTGTTTCAGTATCTACTCCTGCTGGTGTGAATCTGTGGTCTCGAGAGGTAGTGGTAGATTGCATGATTAGGTTTGATGAGCATGTTTTGGTGACCAATTTGATTGTGTTGGGGATTAGAGATTTCGACTGGGAATGGACGTATTATCTAGCTATAAGGCTACCGTTTATTGCTTCCTGTTAGAGTAGATGCCCAACTAGCCAACTTGTGGCGTGTGGGTTTTCATTGACTCTTGTACAAACGATCTTTATATATGATATTCGCATTCTTTTATGTGGCATTCTTTACTTTCATTATGTGTGT
>KQ995420.1:21044-34978 GCA_001598015.1 Dorcoceras hygrometricum
CACGAAAACTGAGCTCAATGTGTTGAGCATAGGAAGAAGATTTTAGGGAGTGCGACTTCCTAAAAGTTAACAGGGGTCAAATCATGATTTCCCGCTGTTGAGGGGCAAAACGGTCATTATGGACTAGGTATCTGAAAAATTGTTTCTCACATCATAATACGCAGTTTTGGAAACTGAGCCGATCGATCCGATCAGATCGACGATCGAAGTTATGATGAAACCGCAGTGATTTAAATGAACCGAATGTTCATTTGGACCTGGGTATGACCCAAGTCCAATGGGCCGGTTCAAGCCCATCTACCAACTTAATTTAATTAAGATGATTAGGGCTTTTGAACACACTTGCATCATAACCTAAACCTAGCACCACACGCCGCCTCCCTCTCCCTCACCTCACTTCACCGACCGTCGCATCACGCCGCCGCCCGCCGCCCGCCGTCGTCCGATCTTCGCACGATTGGACTTGTTCTGATCCGTGCGACGAGGCGATTCCGTTCGTGATAAAATCCGTTAGCCTTCTAGTGCAGGCTGATCGGAGGAAGATCAAATCCGGTCGTGGACCTGATTAGACGTAATCTACCGCCGCCTACCGTGAAGAGCCAGTCTCCCTGTGATTCTGGTTGGAGCCAGGCGCCTAGACGCCAGCAATGTAACACCCCGAAAATCATCCTATGAATGGTTTGTAGTATTGATTTTATTTTATTGAACGTATCCCGGCGCTTAATTTTAAACTTCCGCTGTGCCGCCGAGAGACGGGATCCGGATCCGCCACCGCTATCCAACATCGGAGTGAAATGCTAGACTTCCGTGCGCAAGCACAGGAAAATCATCTTAACCTTTCAATCCAACTTGGCTTCCTTGTTGATTATATCAATCGGGGTGGTGATGCCAAAAAGGGGGAAGGTGGTAGCAGCCGCCTCCGGATGATCAAAGCAGACCAAGTGGGGGCAGTGGTAGCAGAGGTAGTGGTGGTGATGGTAGCAGTCAAAGAAGAGACAGGGGTGGTTCTTCAAAGAAAAGACATTCCAGCAGCAGTGGAGGTGTTCATCACAGCAGTGGAGGTGGTGGACCAGTTGGACCTATAAGACGGGATGTTGAATATTGGATTTGTGGAAAGTGCCAGTTTTAAGGATGTTCAGCTTATTGTACAAATCTTTTGTACTTGATCAATTTCGTTTATAAAATGTTAGCAGACTTGAGCAATTTATTTTTGCATCTATAAGTCATAAAAGCTGCTAAGTTTTGTCATCACCAAAAAGGGGGAAATTGTTAAGATAAATTTTATTAGTTTTGGTGATAACAAAATAAGACCAAGAAATGACCTTAAGCTTTCACAGAATATTTCAGAAGTCATGACATCATCCAAGTGTATTGAACATTTCAGACTTCGTGACGTCATACAAACGTATGGGCTCACGGCTAGCTGTATCCCTGAACCATTGAGGGTCACACAAGTGCTGGATTCGTGATTCCCGCATGGAAACTGAGCTCAATATGTTAAGCATAGGAAGAGGATTTTAGGGAATGCGACTTCCTAAAAGTCAACAGGGGTCAAATCATGATTTCCCGCTGTTGAGGGGCAAAACGGTGATCCCAACTCCTTCGCTACTGGTCGACCGATTCTTATCCTTCTATCCACCTCCCGAGTTGACTTCATCTCGTCGGCAGCCGTCTCAATAGTAGCATTCCCCGTTTAAGAGGATTCCTCCCCTTTATATTAGCTTATCGAATCAGCTTTGTGATTTCGGGATGGATTCAAGCAGCAGCCGACCGAGGGATTTCACTTGGAAAAGAAAATGTTCCTGGATTCGGGTTTGAGTTTTATATGGTCAACATACGATCAAATTCGTTCCAGTCGAGCTCAAATTAAAATGGATACTCGAATCAAAGACAAACCACTGAAAACAGTCTTCATTCAATAACTACTAGACCTTTCGGTAAAGACGTAGATAAAGTCTACCTTTTTCCTAGCGGTTCTCAACCAGAATCAAGATGAAGCAATTCTAATAATCAGCTAAAGTTGAGCCCGGGGCTCTTTCGACCAAAAGCAAATGAGAGAAAGAATGGAATCTAGACTAGATTGTTCACATCACTTGCGAAAAAATACTCGATAAAACCGAAATGAGGGTTCCGCCCTCCGAGCTGAGCGAGATTGGAGAAATAGAGAGAATGTGGTTGGACTAGGTATCTGAAAAATTGTTTCTCACATCATAATACTCAGTTTTGGAAACTGAGCCGATCGGTCCGATCGGATCGACGATCGGAGTTATGATGAAACCGCAGTGATTTAAATGAACCGAATGTTCATTTGGACCTGGGTATGACCCAAGTCCAATGGGCCGGTTCAAGCCCATCTACCAACTTAATTTAATTAAGATGATTAGGGCTTTTGAACACACTTGCATCATAACCTAAACCTAGCACCACACGCCGCCTCCCTCTCCCTCACCTCACTTCACCGACCGTCGCATCACGCCGCCGCCCGCCGCCCGCCGTCGTCCGATCTTCGCACGATTGGACTTGTTCTGATCCGTGCGACGAGGCGATTCCGTTCGTGATAAAATCCGTTAGCCTTCTAGTGCAGGCTGATCGGAGGAAGATCAAATCCGGTCGTGGACCTGATTAGACGTAATCTACCGCCGCCTACCGTGAAGAGCCAGTCTCCCTGTGATTCTGGTTGGAGACAGGCGCATGTCGCCAGCAAGGTAACAATCAAAGAACCCCATATGAATGGTTTGTTGATTTGTTTTATTGTATTGAACGTTTCTCGGCGCTAATTTGAAACTTCCGCTGCACCGTCGGGAGACGGGATCCGGATCCGCCACCGCTTTTCACAACAAGTTATGGGACAAACGGAAGGTGGAAGCTGAGACAGCTGGGTGGTGAAGTGTTTATGTATGGACAATGTTTTCCGTGTCTTAGATGTTGTTGTCGTTTATCTTAGACATCAGTATTAGATCTATTGCAACAGTAGTAAATTCATATAGAATTTCAGATGTTTTAATATCGCATTTGCAGTATATATATGAAATCTATTTTCCGCAAATTTTTAGTACTAGGCGCTGAACGTATGTATGTTGATTTGTGTTTGTGTTTCGAAAATTTATGTTATAAGAAATACAGCTTGTAACAAATTGTTATTCAGCCCTTTTTTTTATTTCACTATTTTCTTCATCCCAAAAGAGTGACCCCGTGGGTTCGGGCATCACATCAAATCAATCTTAGAAAAGACTGATTTATAGCATGTTGCTTGTTTACCTGCTTTGATAGCTCTTCGTACTGAGGCTTGACCTCGTGCATGTTTTTCCTGCTTTGTCTTGTTTGGGTCTGCGTGCCCATTTGCAGGAGCTTTAGGTAACCAAGCTGGGCAGAGTGGAAGTTCAGCTGGTCGATCCCCTCATCCCTGAGTCCCAGTTTATTTATGATATGTATTGACCGGGGGATGCCCCGTGTTGTATTGTATTAGGGGGATCTATATTTTGAACTGAATTATGTGGTTACTTGTTGTCGGAGTTTGAGTTAACTTATATTTTGAGTATTGAATATTTTGAATGTATGATTTGAAGTTCAGGCCCATGTTTAAAAAAAAAAAAAAAAAATTTAAGCTTCCGTGATTTTGCGCTTATTTATGTGTTAACCGATGGTAATTAGCACGGGGCCTGACAAGTTCAGATATCGGGAACAGTTATTCAGACATGAAGCTACAGTGAGAGATCTGTTGTTAGAAGCGAAGTGTATTCAGACTTTGGGTTATATGAGTAACGGAACTTTCATATATCGAGATAGTATCAGTTGTTGCATTCAGTTGTTGCATATACTCAGTTATCTCTATGTATTCAGCTGTGACAGCTTCGAATACAAAATCAGCGATGAGATAACCATTTATTTCAAGGGAGAAAGAGCTTTCAGGCGTAAGGAACAAAAAACTTCAAACGCTATCATATCTTTAAATTGGAAAGAATCAATGATCACGATTGAATCGTAGAAATGCCTAGAATTAAGGAGACAATGTCAGAGCTATTTTGGATAATAGTACACAGTACGCAGAGGACGTTATACGATGTTTACCCAAATATGTTTATACGACAATTCAGCCCTGACGAAGCGCAATTTACTTTCAGTGGAGCAGTGTATGCGATTGTACGATACGATGAAGATATGCAGAGGAGAATATTTCTGACCGTTGAGAACAAAGAGTATAAATAGCTGAAGTTTCAAATGAAGAAAGCTCTCTTGGTCGTTACTCTCATAGTTTTCTTTGTGCTCTCAGTGATTTAATTTGAAAAAGCTTTCTTCCTCGTTCTGGGATTTCAACAAGTATTCAATCGAAAATATCCCAAGTCCCAGAATCTCAATCTCGAAGAATTTTCAAGATCAAGTCTTCATAGTTTTACCTTCGAGATATCTTCTGGTTTACATTTGTAAATAGTTCTTATTGATAAAAGAACCAGAAGATTTACAGCACTCAATAGTTGTGTATTCCATTGTATAATCTTTTTGAGTCTGTAACAAACGTGCTACGTAAAGCCGTTTGAGTAAAATCAAAGTGTTTGTAAACAGCAGCTGAGTCTGCGTGTATTTGGAGATTGCTAGGAGTTCACTTGGAGCGTGGCTCAGTGACCGGGTGTTTACAGTGTCTGTACTCATCAAAGCCTTCTAGTGGAACCTTCCTGAAAAGGAAGAAGGGGAGACGTAGGATTTGATATCCGAACTTTCATAAACAAATCTCTTGACCTTGCACTTTTACTTACTGCATTTATTTTCAGTTTATACTGTTCACTGGTTAATCGACTTTTCCCGCACATTTATTGTTAGTCGAGAGATCAACATTTTGACTGAGATACCTTAAATCTGGTAACACAGATTTAAGTTAAGCAAGGCGCTTGTAAAAATTGTTTTTAAGGTTTTGAAAATTTAAAAATACTAAGGAGTTCATTCAATCCCCCTTCTGAACTCCTAAGGCTGTTTTTCGATCCAAATTGATCCTATCAAAGGAAAATATAAATTTTGAGGTAAGAAAATTATTTGAGGTTTGATGCGATGAAAGTTATTTTGAATGATGTGACTTGATTGTGGTTGTTCTATAACGAATATGGGACTGAGGAGACATCTCGTTTGGCCATATCAAACTGACGCATAATGGACTTCTGATAAGTACCCGGGTGTCTTACGCTTGACGAGTATGAATTCAGATAAGGACTGGGATACCATATCACCCTAGTACTATGGTTTAGTTTAGCATGATCAAACGACTTGAGGTTGATGAGCCACAATTGAGAAACGGAATTCACAGAAAAATCATTTGAGAAGCTTTTTATTTATTGTCCGAGAAAAATGTATTTGAGTATAGTTACTTTATAGACATGTGCATGGATTATTTAACACTTGTTATGTTTAACTTTGTAATTGTTGAGCCTTTAGACACATTACGGTTGATTGATACAGATGTGTATGAGCTGGAGACTAAGGGGCAGGATTGCTTAGACGGTTGTAGTTCAGCATGACACGCTACCTAGTGACCTTATGTTTTTCAGTAGAGATTATTTTTATGTTTAAAAAAATTTATTGTGGAGTGAGCTCGTTTTATATATCATTGCATTGGTTTGATATTTCGAAAAAATTTGCAATTAGAAGGTTTTAGACACCTGATTGCCTATGGACATTTAGTTAATTAAAATCCTTATTTTCCTAATTTTATTTGTGATGCAAAGAGGTTAAATTTCGTTTTTTGGTTAGGGTACTATTCTATCTGAATAGTGACATGGATATTAACTTTTTTTTAAAAAATATTCTAGCATATATTTATATAGAAATTCGTAGAGCATTTCAACTACGACCTCCTTCGATATTGGCGTTCGAAATTGATGGGCAACAACCCAAAATTTTCAATTGCTAGGTCGGAGATGATATTCAGTTGTTTTGTCGACAACGGTCTTTCGATTTGTACCCTAGAAGATTAGGGTTTCTCTCGGATTGAGAAACATTTTTCTCATAATCTTATGGAGTTGGAATATTTGGTACTGAGAAAATAAATTTTTTATAAAGGTACTGAAATATAAATTAAACATGTTAGGATTATCTATAATTTAAGTTTATTCAATTTTAATTAATGATAATTTTTTTTATTTTGTCATCTTTTATTTCTGTTCTCGTCTTTCTTTGTGTATAAATTATTTGGATTGATATATATAGTCAAGGTGAAATATAAATAGGACTAATGATTTTTTTTTATTTTGTCATCTTTTATTTCTGTTCTCGTCTTTCTTTGTGTATAAATTATTTGGATTGATATATATAGTCAAGGTGAAATATAAATAGGACTAATGATTTTTTTTTATTTTGTCATCTTTTATTTGTGTTCTCATCTTTCTCGTGTATAAATTTATTTAGATTGATATATATGGTAAAAGTGAAATACATAATTGGATATTGTTAACATTATAACATATTTTTAAAATGACGCTTGTCAATTAAGATAGGTGACATAGTTGAGATCGTAAATGGTCTAATAACCTTGCAATGCGCTACAGATATTATGTCAATTCGAATTAAATGTAATAACTCAAGAACCTACGAGACAGGAGGGCAAGTGAGATGGACACTAAGGGTGGTCTATGTGATACAGGGAAAAACTTGAACCATAGCTTAGATCATTATGTTTTTATGTTTTAGTTTTTTACAATTAGATCAATAAATTTCTACTCGATCAATTAATTTTGAAATGACAGTTTTTTCATTATATATTACTTTTTTGCTATTTCTCAATTAACTATTATCGTTTCTAAATTTTGTTTATAAAAATAGCCAAAAATGAAAACATAAATGTACGGAACAACACTTCAAAATTATAGTAAAAAAAAAGATAATGGAATATCTAGGCCTGAGAATAGAAAGGTAACGGAACGTAACCAAAAAATAGTAAAATCACTGAATAAAAAAACCAGTTTCTCAAATATTACAACACACTTATTAAGATGACGCAGATATAACATAAGAAACCGTGCGTATGTGCCAAATCCATCGAAAACCAATACAATTGATCATTCATGTATATCACATAGCTAGCCTTGATATAGTTGAGAATGTAGGCGAGGGGTGATTATCACTTCCAACGGTTTTGCCCGAGGAATGGAGACTCCGAAGCCTACACTCATGTTCACTTTCTGATTTCCGGGCGTCGAAAAGTCGAAGCCCTGAAGTAAACGGGCAAGAGTCAGGTTCCCTACGTGCGCCACGAAGTTAATTCCAGGGCAAACCCTCCTGCCTGAACCGAATGGGATGTACTCAAATTGTTGCCCATGAACATCCATTTGTAGTCGGTCAGTCAAAAATCTCTCGGGTTGGAACTTTTCCGGCTCGGGCCAGAACTGTGGGTCGCGGTGCAGTTTCCAAAGGTTCACGAACAAGGTCGTGCCTTTTGGAATGAAATATCCACATAGTTCGGTGTCTTCCGCAGCTACGTGGGGAACGGACAGCGGGAGAGGAGGAACTAAGCGCAGGGTTTCTTTCACGACGGCTTGGAGATACACTAAGTCCTTTAGATCAGATTCCTGAACCCATCTTTGCTTCCCGATTTTCGAGTCTATCTCTGTTTGGGCAAGACGCATGACTTCCTTGTGCTCTACTAGAAACGATAAAGCCCATGTTAGGAACACTGCTGTTGTGTCGAATCCCCCTAAGATCACATTCTGCATGACATGTTAATTAAAGGTTAGAAGAATAACAATTTTTTGAGATAGTTTCTTTATTATTCAAGAAAGGCATTTAGATATCCCCTTTCAATTACCTAGTTAAATTTTAGAACATAATAACAATTGTTTCAAAATTTTGTCAAAATACAAGATGAAAATTTTTAATTTTAATAATGTAAAAGTCTGAGTTAGCGCATATATCATGTGACGACAAAAAAAGCCTGAATACCCATTAAGAAACTGAATGCAGGTCTAACTTTATTTAATAAACGTGAATTCGTGCAGGCAGGTTACCAAGACACGTATACACAAAATTGACATACCACAATCGTAGCCTTGATGATGGTCATCTTCGTCTTCCCATGGATCTTCTCCATGCTCTCATCAATGGCGGACAAGAGCACATCTGTGAAATCTCTTTCATCACTCGATCTTCTCCTCACATGTTCATCGATCCATTCCTCCAGAACCCCATCCAATTCCTTCGAAACCCTCTTCATCTGCTTGATGTACCCATTCAAATCCAACCACTTCAGAAATGGAAATGGGATCACGTCAGATAGAACAAACTGCCCGGTTAGATTAGTGATATCGCTTATAAGTCTCCTGAATCGACTGACTTCCTCCGGCACAGATCCGTCGGGGAGGCTGCCGTATCGTTTCCCGGCCAGAGTCTTCACGATTATGTTGAGTGTCATCTGCTCGGTCCACTGGCTGACATTCACAGGTTTGGGTTCCGGGTTTCGATTCTTTACAGCTTGGGAGTAGAGTTCTCTGATGCTCAGATTAATCTCCGATACCCGGAGATTCCTCATCCTCTCGACGCTGCGGGCAGAGAGAACCTCGGAGGCGACAAGCTTCCGCATGTCCCTCCAGTAGAGGCCACTGGCGAAGCCGAAGGCAGAGTTACCGTAGACGAAGTGTTCGCCGGCGCTGTTTACTGGGCGGTTGGCGAATGACTTGTCTCTGGCGGTGAAAGCTTCCGCCACCGCCTCGCGGCTGCTGATTACGACGGCTTTCATGAGGCCTAGCCGGAGTCCGAAAACGGGGCCGTACCGGTCGGCGAGTTTGCTGAAAGTGAAGCAGGTTTGGTCATCTCCTCCGAGAAGATGGAGGTGGCCGATTATGGGCCATGCATGCGGCGGCTGTGGGGGAGAGCGGAGGTTCTTGGATCTGTGGTTTCCGGCGTTCCTCCGCCGTGAGATATACAAAAAGGTGGCGAATAGCAGTAACAGAGCAGAGAGAATCGAGACGAAAGCCATTGTTGATAAGTGGTTTGGTTTCCCCAAAAGCTTGAAGTAAAATAGAACCGACAAGTGGATTTTAAAAGAGCACGTCGATCACACAGACTTATATTGCACTTCTTGACGTTTGTGCCTCTTTTCTTTATATTTAACTATCCAAGGTACATTTTGTACAAATGTTAAAATAAAAAATAGAACTGTTAGGTGAGCTATTCTTTGGGTAAATTTGATTTGGCCCTTTGTAATAAAAGAGCAACAGGAACATATAAGACACCTCCCCGGCAACTCTATTCAATATGGTCAATAGGTGAATACTCCTCCACTCTCTAGAAAAATGGCTTGAGTTCGGAACTCTAAACGTACTTACCTAAAACTGCACCTACCTGGTGGTTGTTTGGCGGGACGCGAGGGCCACCGGGTAGATGCTAGGACTTATTTATGACAATTATGCTGATTTTGCAAGGCTGCAAATTATTATGGTATTTACTTTTTTTTTATGATTTTACTTTTATTATATACTTTTTTTTTCTTTTTTAAACCTTAACTCATATCCCTTGTTTAATGAAACGTACTTTTTTTTACAACCTGATCTCATCATCATCATCATCATCATCATCATCATCATCATCATCATCATATGTGTCATGCACACAAGAGTGATGTATGCATGGTGGCTTCTGACCCATGTAAACACTCTAAATTAAGGGGTCTCTCTAGTTTACGAGTGCATCATACTATACACCAGCATGCTTAACTAGTCCTAAGTGACAAGACATACTTTAATTCAGCCCCTTGGACTTCCTCCGAGGTCACACACGTCTCTTGTGGATTCCACACACCTAATCTGTCCTGGGAAGCGGTAGACATCCCATACCAGCAGCTCTCCACCGATCTGATGTAGTGGTATCAGGATAAAGCATAGATGCCTACAAGCTCAATCCATACACCACCCCCACCCCCACCCCACTCTCACACCTCAAACGACTTCCTAGTATAGCTGATCAATCTATTCGTGTGTAAGTTCTCGTGAAGGGGTGAAGGGAAGAAGATATGGGGGCCTTCACGAAAGGGAAGAGGATATAGGGGGTTATGATATCTGATCAAAGTTTTTCTTCATCACAGCCTACGTAACATTAAAAAATTAATTATATAAAAATAAATGTACACAAATATAAATATAACCCTTATATAAATGAGGTGGGAGCGCTTATACATGAATGTGTCAATCTCTGGTACTTGTTGATGTTTCCTCTCTAACATCTATGGCAGAACCATCTGTACTCCTGTCATGTCCACGTACAAAAGGCACAATAGTTGTGAGGCCTGGAAGATCAATTCGGATCAATTAAGTTGGATTAATCATTTTTGATGGATCAGATCGGGCGTGAGCTGGACTGTTTGCTTGAGTGCCGAGCTGATCTGTTGTAGCGTGATGGAGCAGTGACGAACTGGATTGAGCGTACTAACCTGATCGAGTTGCATTAGGCTGATAGTGTTGTGTGCTGATCGAGTTGTTGATCTGGTGCGAGCTGAGCTGATCTGGTGCGAGCTGAGCTCATCTGGTAGTATTGTACCGTTGAGTAGCGCATGATGTAGTGTGAGCTGATCTGATGCCTCAGCTGGTTGGTATAGCGTGTTGATATTGCTCGTTCTGTTTGGGAAGTGCTAAGCTAATATGAGAGCTTCCTGCTGATCTGTTAGTCCTGTGCTGTTAGCGCATAAGCTCTGAGATGATGTTGACGTTGTGTTGTGTGTAGCGTATCGATTTGGTAAGAACTGAATGGAGAGTCAGCTTGGAGTAGTACTGGATGTTGCGAGCTGGTATCAGCTAAGAGGCCTGAGCTGGTCGGTGGCTGCTGTAGATCAGATCGGGGGAACTTAAGTTATATACTTAGAATTTGACCGAGTGTTAGCGATTTTCTCGACATAGAATATCGTCTACCTTGAGAGCCCGAGCTGTTATCCCCTTCGCAAAACCCTCGACACTGTTCACCCGAACCTTATCTTCTCCGATAGCCGATGGTAGACGTCTCAACTTGGAGCAAGGTTGGTACCATTGGATTCCTCTATCCAAACCCGTCATTCCCTACCATTCTTGGAGCCAGTAGCTATCTAGGGAGAGAGTGCCTTCGTAGTCAAAGCCTGCTAATTTTTGAGATTCCAACCGTCAGGCCGGTGCACAATACAGAGATTAACCACGTAATTAACAACGACGGAAGCATTTAAAAGCGACTAAATTTTTTCGCTTTGGACGGACTTAGTAAACATAATTTAAAATTACATTGATACTCAAAATATTGGTTTTACAACAACCTAAAAGCTGAATACTAACAGCTGCATAACACAAATACAACAATCACATAACAAACATAGAGTGTCTTCCAAACAACAAAACTAATAATTAGCAATAGAATATCACATCCTTACGGGACATTTCCCGGTGACGACTCTATTACATAATCATCCAATTTATATAATTGGGACACTCTATCCACCTCCTGGGCCACCACCAGCTGAGTCATCTCCACGACCAGCTGAGAAACCCTAGTAACCTGAACACACATAAATAGGAAAAACAACCAGCCCCAGAGGGACATGGGGTCAAATCCCAGTACGGAGAGCAATACAAACAACAAATAGATGGCAACAGATATAATTATGCACGTGCTATGCATGAGACAACGGTATGAAAAGGCGATAGGCTACAACAGATCAAGAACCCAAAGGAGCTCAAAGAACCAACTCAGTAGATGTAAACAGATCGAACAACGGGTAGTGGGCACGAAGCATGTGAGAGCGTGGTAGCTGTCCACTCGTCTCAACACACGGTACCAGAGCATAAACAGACCACTCAACCTGCTGTTGCCAAAGCTCATGAGAGAGTGATAGCTATCCACTCGTCTCATAGCGGCTAACAGATAACCCAGCAGAGAGATGAGGAGCACGGTATTGCCGCTCGTCCTCAACAACAGCTCCTGGTACATACGAGTTAGCACAACAGCAACAAATGGCTAACAGATATGAGCTCAACAGGAAATATGCGTATATGCCAATGCACATGCTTAAAAAATCATCACAGAGACTAGCAGTAAGCAACAACGATACAACAACACACATTACACGCATACCAGCAAGCATACACATATATCCATGCCTACCCCAAAGCTGTAAGACAAGCTCAAATCCGTACCTTCAGTTTCTGAGATACAATTACCACAACAAGAGTCCCGAGTAACTCAAATCTGCCACCTGAACAGAAGAACCAGATCTGATCATAAATGAACAACGACGCACTGTAGCTCCTTCGCGTTCTTCTTCCTGCTTAACCCAAGCCTTCGAAAGTGGTAGTAATGGAAGCGTCTCAACAAGAGGAACTCAACGCTACCAATCTTGCTCCAGTCGGAGTCTTCTACCGCCAGCAATCGGATAAGATAAGATTCGGTGAATAGTAACTGGGGTATCGCAAAAGAGTAAACTCACGAGGAAATATTCTAAGTGTCGGGGAAAGATATCGCGTACAAATGATCAAAGTCCTCTGTTATACAACTTAAATCTCCCCATATCTGATGAACAGTAGCCACCGACAACATAGGGCTCATAGCTGATACCAACTCAGATCTGAGTACTACTCCAGATCTGGACTCTTCACCAAAACAGATTTGAACTCCTCCAAACGATGTCGCACAGAGTCCACTCACCCAAATGGTACACGTCATCCCGCTAGCACCAAATCTGCTATTGCTAAACGGCGTTGGATCATGACCCAGATCTGGATGACCAGATCTGACACAAACACCGACCAGCATCTACTGTTAACTCGAAACGATGATGCACTACTTTCCGATCTAGACAACTCGGAACCGGTCTACACCAAATTACAAACCAAGCCGGTCCACGTAATATTAGCAACTTGCGCACCTCAAATCTGGTTTCTCCCAAACGACTTCGCTTCGCTATCCGTGCTGAGGATTCAACTAGCATATCCATAATGGATTACGCCTACCATATTTGACCACCAGCCTTGATTACCATCACCCAACGCTAAAGCCGAAGTCACCAACCAGCATTTCTCAACTCCCAAATCTGGTTACTACCCCGCTGAACTCTCCAATCGTCCAGAGCTGCTTCCAATACATTTACATCGAGACCCGATTACATTCACCTAGTATACCAACTCAAAGCTGGCCCGTCCCAGATCTGCTCATGCCAGATCTGGTCTATACTAAACATGATTAATTAACTTAATTGTTCCACAAATCTTTCGGGTCTCACATTCCTCCCCCACTGAAAATAAGATTTCATCCTCGAAATCAAACGACAACTCCATAGCTGAACCAAACTCAAACAAAATAACCAACATCGGAAAATCACGCTATGCACAACACAACCAGCAACACTCTAACACGCAACAGAGGCTACTAACCAAGAATTAAAGATAACTGGGCAAAACAATAACAAGCAAACTAGATATTGGAGTTAATGCAAGATCTACTCAAACAGATGAGGCCACTCACGTCGCATTTTCTCCTCTAACTCCCACGTAGCTTCTTCTCTACCATGCTTGCTCCATTGGACCATAACTAAAGGAATGGTCTTGTTCCTGAGCTGTTTCTCCTTCCTGTCCAGAATCTGCAAGGGATACTCAACATAACTCAAAGTTCGATCCAGCTCCACCTCGTCAATTCGCAACACATGAGAAGGGTCTGGATCATACTTCTGTTAGAGTAGATGCCCAACTAGCCAACTTGTGGCATGTGGGTTTATAGACTCTTGTATATGACAATCTTTATATATGATATTCGCATTTATTTATATGGCGTTCTTTACTTTCATTGTGTGTATAATGATTAACAATTGCGTTGAGTAAAGACCTAGAATACACTAAAGTGTATGTTAGATGTGATAGTGGGTATGACGGCTATCATGAAACACATCTAATAGTCACTGTGTATTCTGAACATGTTCCTAGTCGATTGGGCCGTCAAAATGAGGATAAGGC
>KQ995421.1:0-19286 GCA_001598015.1 Dorcoceras hygrometricum
GATTAGGCCTCCAGGATAGATGAATTTCCTCTTCGAAACAGCGAAGGGACCGTGGAAGCCCAGATTTATCTCTTTTCTGCAGGCTAGGAAGCTAGTCGAGCTTGGGTGCCAGGCGTTCTTGGCCAGTGTTACCACCTCAGTGGATTCAGCTGGCCCTTCACTGTCTTAGGTGGAGATAGTCAAGGACTTTGCAGATGTTTTCCTCGATGACGTTGTGGGAGTTCCACCGGAGCGAGAGGTGGAGTTTTCGATTGAGTTGGTGCCAGGTAAGGCGCCGTATCGACTGGCCCCTATCGAGATGAAAGAATTGAAGGTGCAGATTCAGGAGTTTCTCAACAGGAGGGACACCGATGTGTAAGGAGTTCCATAAGCAGCATCTAGGACCGTGCATGGCAGGGTCAGGCAGGTGTTACCATTGCAAGGAACCAGGGCATATTTCTAAGGATGCCCTAAGAAGAGACAGTCCTCGGGTTATGTTTATGTGATGCAGACGGAGGCTGTAGACCCAAACACGACACTGATCACAGACAGGATCCGTGTTTTGGGTGTCACTACCATTTCCTTGATAGATTCAGGGGCGACTCACTTGTTCATCACGAGTGCGTTCATTCAGAGGATGAGTATTATCCCGGAGAGCTTGGGTGTGGCTCTCACAGTGACGATCCCGAGGGGAGGAGTTAACGACAACCAGTGTTGTTCAGGGATTGGTGATGATGTTTCAGGATCATGCAGTCAGGGTAAACTTGATCGTACTTCTGATGTCGGGATTCAAACTCATTCTAGGGATGGACTGGTTGACCGAGTATGGAGCAGTGATTGATTTCCATCAGAGGTCAGTGATGATTAGGCCTCCAGGATAGATGAATTTCCTCTTCGAAACAGCGAAGGGACCGTGGAAGCCCAGATTTATCTCTTTTCTGCAGGCTAGGAAGCTAGTCGAGCTTGGGTGCCAGGCGTTCTTGGCCAGTGTTACCACCTCAGTGGATTCAGCTGGCCCTTCACTGTCTTAGGTGGAGATAGTCAAGGACTTTGCAGATGTTTTCCTCGATGACGTTGTGGGAGTTCCACCGGAGCGAGAGGTGGAGTTTTCGATTGAGTTGGTGCCAGGTAAGGCGCCGTATCGACTGGCCCCTACCGAGATGAAAGAATTGAAGGTGCAGATTCAGGAGTTTCTCAACAAGGGATTTATCCACCCTAACTTTTCTTCTTGGGACGCACCAGTACTGTTTGTGAAGAAGAAGGATGGTAGTATGAGGTTGTGTATAGACTACCGAGAGTTGAACCGGTTACAGCGAAGATCAAGTACCCACTACCGAGGATCGAGGATTTGTTTGATCAGTGGCAGGGGGCTTCGGTTTTCTCAAATATTGATCTGAAATCTGGCTACCATCAGTTACGAGTCAGAGAGGAGGATGTGTCAAACACTGCATTCCGGACATGTTACGGCCACTACGAGTTCTTGGTGATGCTGTTTGGACTGACGAATGCCCCAATGATCTTCATGGATTTGATGAACTGAGTTTTCAGACAGTACTTAGCTCATTTCATCATCGTATTCATCGACGACATCCTAGTTTACTCCAGGAGCTTAGAGGAGCATAGACAGCATTTGCAGGCTGCACTGCAGACTCTGAGAGAGCACAGGTTGTATTCTAAGTTCAGTAAGTGCGAGTTTTGGCTTGAGCAGGTAGCATTTTTGGGGCATATCATTTCTAGGGATGGGATTTAAGTCGACCTATCGAAGGTCGAGGTAGTACAGAACTGGGGGATTCCGAAGAATGCAACAGAGATTCGTAGTTTCTTAGGTTTAGCCGGATATTACCATAAGTTCATCAAGGCCTTCTCTTTGATTTCAGTGCCCTTGACAGCCCTGACCAAGAAGAATGCAAAATCTGTGTGGAGTCCCGAGTGTCAGAGGAGCTTCGATAAGTTGAAAGAGGCTCTCACATCAGTGCCTGTCTTAGCGATGCCGGTAGATTAGGAGTGATTTGTGGTGTATACAGATGCTTCCTGAGAGGTTTAGGTGCAGTTCTGATGCAGGGTAGCAAAGACATTGCGTATGCGTCGAGACAGCTGAAGAGTTATGAGTAGAATTATCCGACACATGATCTGGAGCTTGCAGCAGTAGTGTTCGCACTGAAAATTTGGAGAGACTACTTGTATGGTGAGAAGTATCAGATTTTCACCGACCATAAGAGCCTCAAGTACTTCTTCACCCAGAAGGAGCTGAATGCAGCGCGGATGGTTGGAGCTAGTTAAGGACTACGATTGTGGCATTAGTTACCACCCGGGTAAAGCTAATGTAGTAGCAGACGCTTTGAGCCGGAAGACTTCAGCGGTGACGTGTTTATCAGTTGAGCAAACACTACAGACCGAGATTCAGAGATTCGGGTTGGAGTTTTATTCAGGCGACTGTGCGCCCAGTCTAGCAGCCCTCACAGTTCAGCTGACACTTCGAGACCAGATTAGGGACGAACAGGCCACTGACGAGTAGTTACAGCAGTGGAGACAGAGAGATGAGCTGATAGGATCAATAGGATCGAAAGTAGAAACAAAATAAGCCCAGGAGTTCAGAGGGGGAGGGGGTTGAATGAACTCCTTCGATTTTTCTATTTCAAATCCTTTAAAAATAATTTTACAAGCCTGTGCTCAACTCAAAGCTGAGTGACCAGCTTAGAGGCTCTCAGTTCTAATCTGTTTTCTCGGTTAACAATAAAGTGCGAAAATAAATCGATTAAATAGAAACAGTAGAGTCAAGAGTTTGTTTCTGGAAGTTCGGATCTCAAAATCCTACGTCTCCCCTTCTTCCTTTTCAGGAATCTTTCACTAGAAGACTTTGATGGTTACAGCATCTGCAAACACCCACTCACTTAAGCCACGCTTGAAGTGAACTCCTAGCAACCAAATACAACGCAGACTCCTCTGCTCAATACAAACAAACGTATTTTAGAACTACTTGAGATAATAAGTTCTTTACAGACTCTGTTATGAATATATCAATGAATACAACACCAACAAAGTTTGTAAAACTTCTGGTTTCTTATACAATAAGACTCGTTTTCTAATGTAAAGCAGAAGGAAATCTCGAAGTTTAAGAACTGAAAAGCTTTTTGGATAGTTCTTCGAGATTGAGAGCTGGGATTGAGTCGAAAGGATAAGCGTGAGACCAAGAAGAAAAGAGCCAAGAGAGCAGAATCAAGAGTCAAGAAGAGTCTCTGCTTGAATCACTTCAGCTATTTATATGCATCCATCTTCAACGGTTATTAAATGAGCCAGTAGTGAAACGAACCAGACTCTAGAATTTTTTTTAAAACATTTGCGGAAAACATAAACTAAAAGTATGGCTCGTTCTCTTTTAAAACATTTTCTAAACCATCACTATAAAAATAAATCAAATAAGTATTTCAAAGCGTTAAATCATCCATGCTAAAAACAGAAATCAGACTGAGTACGAGTGCTGAAAATGAACATGTTTAAAAACCAACTACTGAAAGCGTATCATAACAAAAGATAACATCGATGCGGTCACGAGGTACTGCTGCAGCAGGCGCTCAGATGTCCTCACCGCCTGTCGGAATATACTCAACAGGGTCATCACCTGCACCATTTAAACCTAGTGAGCCTAGAGGCTCAGCATGCTCTATCTTGTAACATAACAAAGTACATACTAATAAAGTCGCATACATGCACACCCTTGTAATAAAATAACATGAATGCATGAATGATCTTAAAACATTGTTTCGTACATTTCATATCATACATAACATATAGCATACATAAGGCATGACATAGCATAACATGAAAAACGTATGAGTCATATCCTGAAGTGTTGACCATACTCGATTGATCAATCTATAAACCAACGTACGCGGTGGTGCGGTTCACCCGACCTTACCTCGGGATCCCTAATATGTCACACATCTATGCTGCCATTTCACCATGCCGTGAACACATGGATACATAAGCTCGTAATACATGAACAGAAGTTCAACGGGCTCGGTATCCTGCATCCCATCATCATAAACTTGCCACAAATCATTTAATTACTCGGGTTTTGTCTTTAAAGAATGTCCTTATTTCATAAACATTCATGATGCGTGCACATTCATGATGCGTGCATTTTGTAAAATTATGCGAGTTTAAAAGCTTAGACCCGTCAATGTATATTTAATTATTTCCTTTTAAAACATTTACATACATAGAATACTACATATAAAATTAAATATACATTCACAGGCTTCTACATTTTCTACTTCGGTCAAGGACTGGTTCAGGAGCCTGGCCCACTACTTCTAGACTTACATCAACATTGACTTAGCCCAAGACTTAAGAGTTTCTCTTTAAAATTCCTATTTCAAACTCAATTTTGACTAATTTCAAACTCAATTTTGACTAATTTCAAACTAAATTTTGACTTTAAAATCAAAGGGCTAATTTTGAATAATTTCAAAATCAATTTTGACTTTTAAAAAGGATAACTTAATCAATTTTGACTCAAACGACCAATTTTGACCAAATGACCAATTTTGACCCGGTTAAGAACCCATTGTCAATTTTGACTTAATTAAAATTCCAGTAACTTCAATTTTGACTTTAAAAAACTTAAAATAAAGTATTAGGTCCAACTAATTAAAATTTTGACCAAAATATTTTAACTTTAAAATATTTGACCAAAATCAAAGAATTGGACCTTAGGCTTTAAAATTAAAATACCGGTCCAAAATGAAAATAACTAGGACCAACTTTAAAATATTTTGAAAAAATCTTAAAATATGCTTAAAACATCAAATAAAGTCATCCACGAATTTTGGCAGACTCTAAGACTCGAAATTTCAATTTTTTACAAAAATGACCTGACGAGGCTCATTTCGAGCGACAAAACGGTAAAAATCATTAAAAATTCATTTCTTAACCAAATCACTCCCTGTTTCAACACACATCATCCTAACTCAATACCTAATCCCTGGAACAAACGAACTTCAATAAAGATTCAGTACGTGACCAACCCGATTCCCGCAATCCTACTACTCGCGTACAGACTGCAAACAGGAAATGTGCTAGCCATAAATTTAATAACTAATTCGTTCCTCGACCAAATCACTTGCAATTTGGACCTACATGACCCTAACTCAATGGGATATCTCCTGAAATCAGCCTCTTTCATATAGACCGCGTGGATAGACGTTCCCGACCCCAACAACTCTACTATCGCGCACAGACGACAAGCCAGGACACGTGCTGATCATAAAATATGTAACTAATTCATTCCTTGACCAAATTGCTTCCCGTTTGGACCTACATGATCCTAACTCAATGGAATAACTACCAGGACCACCCTTGGACCAAACACTAGCCCCATGAACCGCCCATGACCGAAGCTTCACAAGAAAATAATCAAATACGTTTTGAAAACTATGCATGGATCTCAAAAATTATGCATAGATCTGAATAAATCACATACCAATCATGAATTGAACATTAAAAATAGTTTATATGGCTTAAATGGTGAGAAAAGGAATCTATATTACAAGTCTGGCTTGGGGAGAATGGAGATCTGCGAGTTACCGACGTAGAGGACGGGAGATCGAGATCGGACCGCCTTTGAATCACCATGATCTTGAAAATTTCGAAGCTATGGGGAGAAGAGGAGGGGACGGCTGTTTGATGGTGTGGAGTCTAGGTTTAGAGTAATTTTTGTGTTTTGGAAAATAATGGGGTGACAAGTGTGACACCTAAAGCTTAATTAATAAAGAAAAGGGATTTTTACATGCTTAACCCCTAACTTAAGTCTCCAAGTTAATTAAAACTCTAAACCAAGCTTTTAAAACTTCAAATTTTCGAAATAAAGGCTCTATCAAATTTTAAAACACCTTAAAATCCAATAAAACAGCCCGTATTTTCAGAAATTGTTGCTTAAAAATCATAAATTTATTCTTAAAAATCTAATAACTTAAAAATCACAAATTATTTTCATCTCGGTCGTCCCTAGTCTCGTCCACGCGTCTGTAACTCAAACATGCTGAAAAATAAGACATGCATACCATGCAACATAAAATCATGAACGAATCACATAAAATGGCATGTAATCATCTAAAATTATTTTCCCCTAGTCATGCACTTATTTCTACGTAGTCAGGAATTTCTAGGCGTTACAACTCTCCCCCCTTATAGGAATTTTGTCCCTGAAATTAAGTACGTACAAATAAATCCGGGTAGCATGTCTGCATATCGGCCTCAGTCTCCTAGGTAGCTTCATCCTCCGAGTGATTCTGACACCGGACTTTGACCATCGGAATACTCCATGCTCTCAGCCTGTGCTCCTCTCGAGCTAAAATCTGTACTGGTCGCTCCTCAAATGATAGGTCTGGCTCTAACTTGAGCGGCTCAAAATCCAAAACGTGTGACGGATTCGGAACATGCTTCCGCAGGATCGAGATGTGGAACACATTATGAACTGCTGTCAAGCTGGTTGGTAACGCTACACGATAAGTCAAAGTACCAACCACACCAAAATCTCGAACGGCCCAATAAACCTCGGGCTGAGCTTGCCCCTCCGGCCAAAGCGCATCACGCCTTTCATGGGCGATATCCTCACAAACACATGATCCCCAATAGCTAGCTCCAGATCTCATCGTCTCTGATCGGCATAACTCTTTTGACGACTCTGGGCTGTCCTCATCCGATCCCGAATCCTCGTCACAACATTCACTGTCTGCTGTACTAACTCCGGCCCAGTCAGCACTCTCTCTCCAACCTCATCCCAGTGCACGGGAGATCTGCATCTCCTCCCGTACAGCGCCTCATACGGAGCCATCCCAATTTATTCCTGAAAGCTGTTGTTGTACGCGAACTCTACCAGCGGCAATCTAGAGTCCCATGTACCCTGGAAATCAATCACACAACCTCTCAGCAAATCCTCCAGAATCTGGATGACCCTCTATGACTGTCAGTCTGTCTGCGGATGAAAAGCTGTACTGAATGACAATCCCCAAGGCGGCATGTAGACTCCTCCAGAACGCAGACGTAAATCTTGTGTCCCTGTCAGACACAATAGAGACTGGTATGCCATGCAGTCTGACAACCTCTCTGATGTAAAGCTCTGCGTAATGCGTCAGGGTGAGAGTAGTCTTCACCGATAAGAAATGCGCCGACTTGGTGAGTTTGTCCACAATCACCCATATCGCCGTGTATCCTCTGGGACTTCTGGGCAATCCAACCACAAAATCCATCGTAATATGCTCCCACTTCCACTCGAGAATAAGGAGTGGCTGCAACAACCCTGTCGATCGCTGATGCTCTGCCTTGATCTGCTGACAAGTCAAGCACTCAGACACAAATCTCCCAATGTCCTTCTTCATCCCCGTCCACCAGTACAATGTCTGTAAATCTCTGTACAACTTCGTACTCCCTGGGTGGATGGAGTACGTCGATGCATGAGCCTCAGATAAGATCTCGGCTCTCAACTGTCCAGTACTCGGTACCCACATACGACCTCTGAAACGGACTATCACATCCTCAACTGTGTACATACCTTGTCCTCTGGCCTCATCTTGCTGTCTCCACTGCTGTAACTGCTCATCGGAGGCCTGCCCATCTCTAATCCGCTCTCGAAGAGTCGACAGAATAGTGAGTGCTGCTAAACTCGGTGCACAGCCCCCTGAATAGAAATCCAGACCGAATCTCTAAATCTCAGCCTGTAGTGGCCTCTCAACTGACAAACACGCCACTACTGCAGTCTTCCGGCTCAAAGCGTCTGCCACTACATTAGCTTTACCCGGATGATAGCTAATGTCACAGTCATAGTCCTTCACCAACTCTAACCATCTGCGCTGCCTCATGTTCAGCTCCTTCTGGGTGAAGAAGTACTTGAGGCTCTTGTGGTCGATGAAAGTCTGACACTTCTTGCCGTATAAGTAGTGCCTCCAAATCTTCAATGCGAACACCACTGCTGCAAGCTACAAAATCATGCGTCGGATAGTTCTGCTCGTAACTCTTCAGCTGCCTCGACGCATAAGAAATAATCTTACCACCCTGCATCAGAACTGCACCCAAACCTCTCAGAGAAGCATCTGTATAAACCACAAACTCCTCGTGGTCCACTGGCATAGCTAACACTGGTGCTGAATTAAGGGCCTCCTTCAGCTGATCAAAGCTCCTCTGACACTCGGGACTGCACACATACTTCGCATTTTTCTTGGTCAGGGCTGTCAAGGGCACTGAAATAGAGGAGAAGCCCTTGATAAACTTGCGATAGTAAACTGCCAGCCCCAAGAAACTGCGAATCTCCGCTGCATTCCTTGGAATCCCCCATGTTGGTCCCTGTTTTGAAGAGGAAACTTAGCAGCCGCTGATTTAAAATGAGTACATAAAAATTTTCGCGCTGCTATGGAGCTGCAATAGCTCAATGTTCTTGAACATCTAAAACAAATACAGAGCACCGGAGACAGATCTGGTATGATTTAAAAATCAGGCGGAAAATACCAGAACTGAATCCTAATATTTTAAAACAACTCAAACAGATTTATGTACAAGATAAATCTGTTCGACTGTGCAAGTGAGATATCTGTTATGCGTGCTAAATAAATATGCAAGTTCTGAATGAATAACAGAATACAATACACAAGATTTGTTTATGGAAGTTCGGATATCAATATCCTACGTCTCCCCTTCTTCCGCCTCGGAAGGATTCCACTAGAAGACTTTGATCTACACCGTATGTGCAGACCCGATCCCACAACCAGAAGCTGCGAGAACTCCTAGACTCCACAAATGCACACCAGCCGCAACTGTGTGACTAACTACATAGGAACGGTCGATTTCTTCGTCTTTCTATTCTTCTTCCCTCTGTTTGTGCTCTGTGCAACAAACATCTACTGCAACAGTCACTGCAGTCATCCATATTCAATGGCGTTGATCTCGTATATAAGGCTTCTCTCCAAATATGGCCGTTAGACAGTAGATTCAAATCCTTTCTGCGCTTGTCAAGGCCAATTTGTCTTCTTTCCAAATGTGTGCAATGCTCCTCTATAAATTGTACTATTTCCCAGAATAGTACAAATCTTGTCCCCTTGATTTAAGGCAATTGCACGATTTTATTTCAGCCACAGATTCCTTCCCTTTTAAATGGTGATTGCGTCCAACAGCTTCTGTAATAGTATCTGCCAACAGCTTCTGTAATATTGATCAACTCATCGCTGTTGACAGCTCCTATTCTTATTCTTCAACTACTGAAATCATCTTTCCTTGTTCGCATCTGTCATCAGCAACCTCACTATCCATCAGCAAACTTAACAGTAGGTTTCTACTTGTTCGATCTTTTGTATTGTTTTAGCAACCTACTGTTTCAATTGCTGTTTTCACTGTTGCAGTTTCTGCTATCAGCTTCTGTTTCTTCATCAGCAACGCTGATGTCATGGTTGCTGAATTCTGCTTGTTGTTATAGTTCCAACAGCTCTTGTAATAGTTATGATGACGTCACGGGTGCTGCCACCAGCTTCTTCAACATATATGCTAACGTCAGCGTTACTGATTTCAGTTTCCTCCAACAGATATGCTGACGTCAGCGTTGCTGATTCCAGCTCTTCTCTAACAGATATGCTGACGTCATCGTTGCTGATTCCAGCTCTTCTCTAACAGATATGCTGACGTCATCGTTGCTGATTCCAGCTCTTCTCTAACAGATATGCTGACGTCATCGTTGCTGATTCCAGCTCTTCTCTTCTTTGCGCACATCTAAACCAACTTGCATATTTTCGCATGAGACCAGTGCTACTCCCTCCGGAATGATCCAACGAACACAACTCATCGAACTTTGTTCGATGATCTAAGCTGCTTTTCGGCCAAATTCCTTCATTTAGGCCTCCGAAACTGTGATTTACTCTTTTCAGCTCTTGGTCTGCTATGGTATCAGCTTCAGCTTCTTCTGTTGTAAATCCAGCTGACATCTGCACACTTAGTAGAGACATTAGAAACAAAATAACAGGTTTGTGTAATTCAAAACTCAGAACTGGATCTGTGTAAACAGGTCCATCACCCCAGTTCTGCACTGCCTTCACCTTCGAAGGGTCGACTGAAATCCCATCTCTCGACACAATATTCCATAAGAATGCTACCTGCTCCAGAAAAAACTCGCACTTGCTGAACTTGGCATACAATATGTGCTCTCTCGAAGTCTGCAAGGCTGTCTGCAAGTGCTGCCTATGCTCCTCCAAGCTCCTCGAATAGACCAGAATGTCGTCGATGAAAACAATGATGAACTGGTCTAAAATACTGTCTGAATACCCTGTTCATCAGATCCATGAAAATCGCTGGGGCACTCGTCAGGCCAAACGGCATCACCAAGAACTCATAGTGGCCGTATCGTGTCCGAAAAGTGGTCTTGGACACGTCCTCCTCTCTAACCTTCAACTTATGGTAGCCAGATCTCAAATCAATCTTCGAGAACACCGAATCTCCCTGCAACTGATCGAATAAATCCTCTATCCTCGGGAGTGGGTACTTATTCTTCACTGTAACTCTGTCCAGCTCCCGGTAGTCAATACACAATCTCATGATGTCATCCTTCTTCTTCACAAACAACACTGGCGCGCCCCATGGAGAAAAGCTAGGGCGTATGAACCCCTTATCGAGCAACTCCTGAATCTGCTCCTTAAGCTCTTTCATCTCGATAGGAGCTAATCGATAAGGTGCCTTAGAGATAGGCACTGTACCTGGCATCAGTCAATAGAAAACTCCACCTCTCGCTCCGGTGGAACTTGTTAGAGTAGGTGCCCAACTAGCCAACTTGTGGCGTGTGGGTTCTTGTTGACTCTATGTAAAACGATCTTTATTTATGAAATTCTCATTCTTTTATGACATTCTTTATCTTCATTATTATGATTACAATTGTTGGACAAAGACCTTGAATGCACTATAGTGTATGTTAGATGTGATAGTTGATTTGATGGCTATCATGAAACACATCTAATAGTCACTGTGTATTCTAAACCTGTTCCTAGTCAATTGGGCCGTCCAAAAGAGGATAAAGGCCTCCTGAGCTGGAGACTAGCATCTGTGATGTGAAGTACCACGTTTCATTGGTAGGGAACATAGTGATGTTCTTAGAATGCAGATGGGTAATCACCTGGTGATCTATCGAACTACCCTAGTTCGGACTTTCCAAGTGGTTACCATTTGTCGAGTGGAATAAGTTCGAGGTCTTGGTTGTACGGATTAGCCCTAATTACTCGAAATGTCATTGAGACTCTACATGATAGGTGCCTCACTTTGACCCATTTACCGACTCAGTTTGGGTCATCAGGTGGCGGGGTTGGGTGAGGTCCCGATGCATGTAGGAGTCGATACTTTGTTGTTGAGGATTCACCACTCGCCCTTGTGCATGGATATCCTATGCTATCGAAAAGATAATAGTGTGATAAATCTCTGTCCAGAGTACTAGATGTGTTTTGGGTAAATGGGTTTACCTAGTAACACATGCGATGTCACTATTTGATCTCCAAGATGTACACATGGTTATTGGATCTCTAGCGACTCTCGATTTACCAATGGTCGTTGATCTGATCGGGATATTTGAGTTGAAACGACCGTACTTTACGCTAACCATGACGGATTGGTTCTTGCAGGAACTATCAGTGATACCTAGGGGATCATGGGGCGATGTTGCTGAACGTTTTACCATGCCGATGGGTTAGTCCGAAAATATGGTTTCGGAGTCACAAATGTTGTGAGCCCACGGCTAGCTGTATCCCTGAACCATTGAGGGTCACAAAAGTACTGGTTTCTTAATTCCCGTACGGAAATCAAGCTCAATTTGTTGAGTATCGTAGGAGGAAGGATGGAAGTGTGACTTCCTAAAATTAAATAGGGTGGAAATTAAATTTCCTTAAGCTTGGACTAGTATGACTTATGGGGGGCCTAACTGCTATTTTGGATTAGATGGTCCGAAAATTTGTTTTCATATCATAATTCTCAGTTTTGTAACTGTGTAGATCGGTCCGATCTGATCGTCGATCGGGATTATTATGAAGCCACAACGATGGACTTGAAACCAATGTACACCTAGGCCTGGCCCGACTCGAGCCCATTAACTTGGTTTAAGCCCATGGAAAATCTATAAATAGGGGCCCTGGGGTATTCATTTGAAAACCAAAAGCTCCTCAACTAATATTTTCTCCCTTCCTCTCCCCCCTCATCGCCGCCCGCCGCCGACGTCGTCACCATCGCCGTCGGAATTTATTCCGACCATTCTGGCGAGGAGATTCCATCCGTGAAACTTTCAAATATTTCTCCCTTCCTCTCCTCCCTCGCAGCCGACACCGTCGTCGTCGCCGCTGCCCGTCGTCGCCGTCGGAATTTGTTCCGACCTTCTCGGCAAGGAGATTCCATCCGTGAAACTTTCGTTGGTTTTCTAGTGCAAACCGACGAAGGAATTGAGATTCTGGTCGTGGATCGGATTAGGAGGCCGTAGCTGTTCAACCGTTGAAGTGCCAATTTCCCCGTGGAATTGGTCGGAGCCGGGCGCCTAGACGCCAACAAGGTATATTCTAAACATTCTATGAATGTTTTTAATTATTATATAGGTGTATTGACCGTTCCCGGGCTTCAATTATTTAATTCTTCCGCTGTGCCCCGGGAGTGAGATCCGGATCCGCCGCTGTGCCAACAGATCTTCCACTACATCATCCGGGAAGACATCTGCAAATCCCTTACTACCTTCACATCAGATAGTGAAGGGCCTGCTTAACCTCCAGAAGCGGTAACACTGGCCAAGAATGCCTGACATTCGAGCTCAAATAGCTTCCTGGCCTGTAGGAAAGATCTGGGCTTCCGCGGTCCCTTCGCTGCTTCGAATAGGAAGGTCTCCTGCCCTGTCGTCCTGATCCCCACTGACCTCTGATGGAAGTCAATCACCGCTCCAAACTCCTCCAACCATTCCATCCCTAAAATGAGGTCAAATCCCGACATCGGCAACACGATCAAGTCTGCTCTGACTTCATGATCCTGAAACATCATCACCAATCCTTGAACAACGCTGACCGTCGATAACTCCTCTCGTGACGGGATCGTCACTGCGAGAGCCACACCCAAGCTCTCCGGGGTATATTCATCCTCTGTATGAACACACTCGAAATAAACGACTGAGTCGTCCCTAAGTCTAGCAAAGCGAGTGTAGTGGCATCTAGCACACGAATCTCGCATGAAACAGAAACGTCACACACGTACGCGTTTACGGTCAAACTAAATCCCAAAAAGCAGTTTAGATACCTAAGTTATTTCTAAGTTCGCTATTCCTATCCGTCTAAGTTCTCAAGACAAGTTCTAGATGATCTACAGTTATACTTAGATTCAACCCAACAGCCTAAGGCATAAACCTCCTAGCAATGCTTACTCAGTAACTAGCGGATCTTTAGTCCCGAGAAACTACTTGGGTCCCTGCTTGCGGAACCGCTCAGTCACATCCTACTCATGCGACTACCCAGAACGCTCCGACTGCCTCTCTAGCATCCTGGTGGTCCCAGCTAGCATGTCCACGCTAGCCCTCTCATAAGGCGTCAACTGCGGAGGTGGGGGAGGAGGATGTGCATCATCATTCTGATGACTTCTGTCGCGTCTGAAGGTATACGGATTCACCAAAACCTTATCACGTAAATCTAAGTGCATGACTAAGCATCTAATTTTTAAACTCTAAGGCCAAAACTCATGCAGAACTAAAACATGCAGCATGCGATCATGAACAGAAATCATAAAAAAGTAAAACTCACAGACTGGTAGTACGACTTCCGAGCTCCACGCAGCAGGCTAGTACCCCACCAGAACCACCACTCTGATACCAACTGAAATGAACCAGACTCTAGAAATTTTTTTTTTAAACATTTGCGGAAAACATAAACTAAAAGTATGGCTCGTTCCCTTTTGAAACATTTTTTAAACCATCACTATAAACATAAATCAAATAAGTATTTCAAAGTGTTAAATCATCCATGCTAAAAACAGAAATCAGACTGAGTACGAGTGATGAAAATGAACATGTTTAAAAAACAACAACTGAAAGCGTATCATAACAAAAGATAACATCGATGCGGTCACGGGGTACTACTGCAGCAGGCGTTCAGAGGTCCTCACCGCCATTCGGGATATAGTCAACAGGGTCATCACCTGCACCATTTAAACCTAGTGAGCCTAGAGGCTCAGCATGCTCTATCTTGTAATATAACAAAGTACATACTAATAAAGTCACATACACGCACACCCTTGTAATAAAATAACACGAATGCATGAATGATCTTAAAACATTGTTTTGTACATTATCATACATAACATATAGCATACATAAAGCATGACATAGCATAACATTAAAAATGTATGAGTCGTATCCTGAAGTGTGGACCATATTCGATTGATCAATCTATAAACCAACGTACGTGGCGGTGCGGTTCACCCGACCTTACCTCGGGATCCCTATAAAGTCACACCTCTATGCTGCCACTTCATCATGCCGTGAACACATGGATTCATAAGCTCGTAATACATGAACAGAAGTTCAACGGGCCCGGTATCCCGCATCCCCTCATCATAAACTTGCCACAAATCATTCAATTCCTCGGGTTTTGTCTTTTAAAAGAACATGCCTTTATCGTTTCATAAAACATTCCTGACGCGTGCATTTCGTAAAATTATGCAAGTGTAAAAGCTTAGCCTATCAATGTATATTTAATCATTTGTTTTAAAACATTTACGTGCATATGATACTACATATATAATTAAATATACATTCACGGGCTTCTACATTTTCTACTTCGATCAGGAATTGGTTCAGGAGCCTGGTCCACTAATTCTAGACTTACAACAATCTTGACTTAGATCCAAGACTTAAGAGTTTCTCTTTAAAATTCCTAACACCATCCAATTTTGACTAATTTCAAACTCAATTTTGACTTTAAAATCAAAGAGCTAATTTTGACTAATTTCAAAATCAATTTTGATTTAAAATCAATTTAATCAATTTTGACTTTTAAAAAGGATAACTTAATCAATTTTGACCCGGTTAAGATCTCATGGTCAATTTTGACTTAATTAAAAATCCAATAACTTCAATTTTGACTTTAAAAAACTTAAAAATAAAGTATTAGGTCCAATTAATTAAAATTTTGACCTAAAATATTTTAATTTTAAAATATTGTAGCAAAATCATATAATTGGACCTTAGACTTTAAAATTAAAATAACCGGTCCAAAATTAAAATAACTCGGACCAACTTTAAAATATTTTGAAAACATCTTAAAGTATGCTTAAAATATCAAATAAAGTCATCCACGAATTTTGGCTGCCCTAAGACTCGAAATTTTAGTTTTCACAAAAATGACCCGACGAGGCTCATTTCGAGCGACAAAACGGCAAAAATAATTAAAAATACATTTCTTAACCAAATAAATCCTTGTTTCAACCCACTCATCCTAACTCAATCTACTAGTCCCTAGAACAAACAAAATTCAAAAACGATCCAGTAGGTGACCAACCCGACCCCGCAAGCCTACTGCCCACGTGCAAACTGCAACCAGAACATGTGCTAGCCATAAAATTCATAACTAATTCGTTCCTCGACCAAATCACTCTCCGTTTGGACCTACGTGACCCTAACTCAATGGGCTATCTCATGAAATCAACCTCGTCCACACAGAAAATGTGAATCGACGTATCGATCCAATAAAGCACCTTAAAATCCAATAAAACAGCCCGTATAGGCGAAAAATGGGTTCCCCTCCAAAATAATCATAAAAATCCCAATTTTCATAAATTGTTACTTAAAAATCTTAAATTTATTCAAAGAAATCTAATAACGTAAAAATCTCAAATTATTTTCATCTCGATCGTCCCTAGTCTCGTCCACGCATCCGTAACTCAAACAGGCTGAAAAACAAGACATGCATACCACGCAACATAAATTCATGAACGAATCACATAAAATGACATGTAATCATCTAAAATTATTTTCCCCTAGTCATGCACTCATTTCTACTTAGTCAGGAATTTTTAGGCGTTACAAGTAGACACAAACCATATTTGAATATCTTCATTGTACCGAGCATTAATGGCGCCATTAATGCTGTGTAGAGGTTTGTCGGCTGTTGTCAGAGCTTAGTAGACTTTATACCAGAATTGGCAAACATCGACTGTACCAACTCTGCGTTCTGTACGATATTCTCCAAATAGCTCTGATCTTGAATAACTTTAATCCACTTTGTCTTACAGGCTTTATACGCTTAAATCTTGATCGTTGAATCCTCCGAAACACATAGCTGTTAAGATCTGAAGCTGTGATCTGAAATATGTGCCTGAGCTGAAATCTTCTTCGGCTCTGAGCTGAAATCTGCTCTAAGATGTTTCGTATATATAAGCTTCAAGATTTTTATCCTTTACGAATATTTGTCTTTTTCTCTCTTATCCATATCTTCGTCTGATCTGAAATCTCTCTCTACGAATAATATCAGCTTTTGCTGCTGCTGAGATCTGAACTACAAAAGACCAAACAAAAAGATTACTAACCCTGTTCTGATCCTTAGAAGCCTCTGATCTGGTCTGATAAGCCTCTGAGCTGAACTGAATTCTGATATGATCTAATCTATTATCTAAACCTCTGAACTGAACTGATACGCTCTGATCTGATCTGATATGATCTGTAAGATAACCTTCTGAATTGATCTTATACGTTCTAATCAGATCTAATCGGTAAGATAACCTTCTGAACTGATCTTATATGTTCTGATCTGAAACACTCTGATATGATCTGTTAGATAACCTTCTGAACTGATCTTATACGTTTTGATCTGAAACACTCTGATCTGATCTGTAAGAGACGCCTAATCAGTTAAGTCCTTAACACGATAGCTTATCGTCCAAATATGATAGACTTATATTCAGTTCTTTATCTTGTTTGTGTTATCACCAAAACTTATAATTTTATCTTATCAATTTACCCCTTTTTGATGATGACAAAACTTAGCAGCCTACGACTTAAAAGAGACAAAAATAAATTGCTCCAAGTCTTTGCTATATTTTCAATAAGAACGGCTAAGTACAAGAGCTTCGTACAAGAACTGATATAGAAAAACTCAAGAAAACCATCGACTAAAACCAGTACTTCTGTTTCCTCTTCCTTTATATGATCCTCCTCCTTTCTTAGAAGGTTCACTGCTGCTTCCACCTCCAGGTATGCTCCGATATTCAGGCTGCGGACCACAACTACTATCTTCCCCCTTTTAGTCATCCCGCCCCCGATTGATGTAGGCAATGATTTCTGAAATTTGAGCACGAAGATTAGTAATGCCCTCCTGAGTTTCCAAACGGAATGCTATCGTTTCTTGCGTCAAAGCAGCCTTTTGAATCTGTACCTCTCGTCGGACGTCATTGATAAGAGCCCTAAAGACCATTTCCTGGTGAGAGTTATATTGTGCAACAGCGCTCAAGACTTGTAATGTTCTTTGAAAGTTCAGCTTTGAGATCGTCTACGCTTTCCATAGTCTGCACCTGCTCAAATTGAAACTGATCAATAGATGCCTGGAACAGTGCAGTGGATTCAGTGAAGTTGGTAGAGGGGAAAACAACAGTTGGCGTGTCAATCTGAGGAATATCATCTGTAAAGTGAATAATGGAATCATTGGAAGAATTAGAACTGGTACAAGTTGAACTTTCTGAGCACGGTTGTATTAAGAAATCACCAAAACGTTCAGCACTCTGACCGTGCTGAACTGCATCAAAAACACCTATAGCAATAGTATTTGAACTCAAAACTGAATTGAAGACAACTATATCTGTACACTTGTTCACTGTTGAGCCCACTGGCTGTAAATGGCCGAATATCGAAAACTGTATTAACATCCGTACAAGCTTGCGCCCAGTGAAAAATTGCGGAGTAAGGTCTATGAGAATCGGTGTCTTTGACTAGGTCAATGAAAACACAGATCGGGGCAAGAGCATCCACAAACGGCCTCTGAGGGGGATGCTTCTTCTGAATAGAAATTTTGAGCAACGCTAACCTCACCGGCTTAGGATCTGCACCTGTACCACTGTCCAAGAACCATCAATGGAGATCAAAGACCTTACCCAGCTGGTAGAAACAATGCTCGGATAAAATTGGTAATGTATCCCACCGCTCTGTACATCAACTCCTCCAAACAAAATCGAGCTAGAAGGACGTGTCCACTTCAGTTTATGCAGCCTCAGTTGCTCCAGCAGATTTAGCAGTGCAATATGGTGAGCTTCTGAGAGAAAATCTAGAACTTGTATTTCTGAAGTGGGCGTGCCTGAAACAAAATTTTGATGCCTGGCCTACAAAAATTTCCTAAGCAACATCTCTATGTATTTAGCCGTAATATACATCCTACTCTGAACTGCTGTCTGTAACGAATCAGTCTCAACCCATTTTAGCATCTGCTCTTCTTTTGCTGCAAGATCTGAAACGAACTTCAAACCTGATAAGCTACGAATACTGAAATAATGAAAGAATGTAGCAATATCCTCTATAACTTCATCTCTAATCTGTACAAGAAAATCGACGTCTCCAGAAATAAAATCAAAAATCTCTTTGGACGGATTGCCCTTTATCTCCTCCACAAGGGGCGCCTTCCCCTTGTCAATAGGTTCAATCTTCGGAAGGGTGGCCTTGTACCGATCCACTTCCCGGAATGCTATTCCGCGTCCGAATACAATCCGTGTAGGCTCCTCAGCTGAGATAGATGGAAGAAACATATCCTCAGAAATTTGCTTCAAAATCTCATCAATAGGCATTGACTCTTCATCAGACAAAGATGTCACAGTAAGCTTCAGAACCTTGCTCAAGGTTTCCGTGTCTTCAGAGTCAGTAGCCTCCTTATATTTTTCCTCCTCATCTTCCTCCTTCTCATATGTCTCCTCCTCATCTGACTCATTCTACAAAATCAATTTTCTTTTGGGAGCTTGGCTTCTTTGGACTGTGGGCTCCCAGCTGATACCATAGAAATTGGTATAGCTGTTAGAGTAGATGCCCAACTAGCCAACTTGTGGCGTGTGGGTTTATAGACTCTTGTATGAAACAATCTTTATATATGATATTCGCATTTACTTATATGGCGTTCTTTACTTTCATTATGTGTGTAATGATTTACAATTGCGTTGAGTAAAGACATAGAATGCACTGAAGCGTATGTTAGATGTGATAGTGGGTATGACGGCCATCATGAAACACATCTAATAGTTGCTGTGTATTCTGAACATGTTCCTAGTCGATTGGGCCGTCAAAATGAGGATAAGGC
>KQ995421.1:19427-32588 GCA_001598015.1 Dorcoceras hygrometricum
CGGAAATTGTTCCGGCCTAGTTTTTCGAGGAGTATTCGTTCGTGCTGATCTCGTCAGCGCTTCTAGTGCAGCATGACGAAGGAGTCTCGGATCTGGTCGTGGACCGGATTGGCGATAATCTACCGCAATCTACCGAGAAGAGCCGGATTCTTGTAATACCGGTTGGATCCAGGCACAAGTGCCAGCAAGGTAATCCGCTTAAACATCCTATGAATGTCGTAGTTTGTTTTTGTTTTTTGTATTGATCGTCTCCCGGCCCTTCATTGTTTGTTCTTCCGCTGCCTAGCAGGGGGGCGGATCCGGATCCCCAACAATAGCTTCTTGTACTGGTACGATAGACAAATCCTTCACTGTGGGAGCAGCTCTCCCAACAGTGGTCCTTTTCTTCTTAGCAACAGGTTCAGTAGCAGGAGCTGGTCTCCTCTTTGCTGCTGTCGTAACCACCTTCTCCACCACTGGCTCCTCCGTCACCTTTTCAGCTGCTGTCAACACAGATTTGTTCTTAGCGATGTTGGTGCCGACAGACTTAACAGAGAGAATCTTCAACGGTGCGAGAGCCTTCAATTCTCCCAATGTTAGATTTGGGAATCCCTCTAGCAGAAGACTGATTTGAACTGCAAACCCCCGGGCTTGCTTCGATGAGGGAGTCACCATCTCCTTTAGAATGTCAAACAGGAATCTTCTCCAGTTAATCTTGATTCCACAGTGGATAGCCGTCATGAGCAGAAACCGTTCCTGGGTTACTGCGTCGAATGAACCAGCCTTGGCTGTAATAGCCTTAGCTAGTATATCGTTCAACAAACAAAACTCCATCTTCATCTCCTTATTTTTGAAAGAAGTTATTTTTGAAAGAAGTTTTAACCGGTTCTCCACTCTCCGAGAAGGCTCTCCTCACTTCATTTATCCGATTAGCAGGCAAATTATTCACTGACGTCAGCCCTTCTGTAGGTAGGTGAAAAATTCCAGCAAACTGTTCCTCCAAAATTTCCCTGAACTGAGCTTATCATTGTATCCCCTCTCATGATGGCATTCTCAAAGAAGTTCACCAAATCCTTCTCATAGATAACAGCTGAGGAACCCAAAAATCCACGGAGTCCAGATGACTCAAGAGCTTTGAACATGGAGACCATTCCTCCATTAGAGAGGCTCAAAACTGAGTCGAATTTAATCTGCAGAGCATTCTGAATGAATACAGCAGCCATTGTTTGAAGGAAAAATACGCCGAGAAAATAGATAATCTGCAAAGAAAAACACTGAAAGCACGAGAATATTTTGCAAGGTAATTGTTAGAAAGAATGTAAACAGACGTATAAAGGAAAACGAAACGGTACGATAAACAATGTAGATGTGACGTTTCATATGATGACAACACATGTGTCAATCATCCGATGGCGCGATCAGAATTTGAAAAGATTTTTTGAAATTTTAACCCGTACGATTAAAAGTAAAAATGAAGCGCATTTTAAATACATCACAACCGTTGATCTTTTAATTTTTCAGCTGGGGTACTTTCAGATCAGATCACATATATAAGTATCAACTGTATATACGCGTAAAATGACTAGATTCAGATCACATGTATTCAGCTGACTCAGCACTTATTAACTCTGATCTGTTGTTTCCCCTAAAGCTGAGGTTCTCCCAAAGCCGAAGTTCACCAAAACTGAGGTTCCACGTGAACTGAGGTCCCAAATCTGAGGTTCACTAAAGCTGTTCAACCTGAAAAATCTCACACAGAAATAGATTAGGGCAATTCTAAGACCAAGGATATTTCGAAAATACGAAAACTTAGCTTCTGGTAGAGGTTTTGTGAAAATATCAGCAACTTGATGATCTGTTGACACATAGTTCAGTCGGACGTCCTTCTTAAGCACGTGATCTCTTATGAAGTGGTGCCTTATATTTATGTGCTTTGTTCTTGAATGCAACAAAATATTCTGAGTGATGGCTATTGCACTGGTATTGTCATAGAAAATAGGAGCTTCAGAAGAATCAATGCCGTAATCTTTGAGCTGATGTTGAATCCATAAGATCTGATCACAGCAGCTTCCAGCTGCTAGATATTCTGCCTCAGCTGTGGACGTAGCAATCGATGTTTGCTTCTTACTAAACCAGGAAATCAGTCGATCTCCCAAAAATTGACAAGTACCACTTGTGATTCTCCTATCAATTCTACACCCTGCGTAATCTGCATCACTATAAGCAATTAGTTGAAAACTGGAGTCTTTGGGATACCAAAGACCCACATTGGAAGTTCCTTTAAGATATTTTAGGATCCTCTTAGATGCAATATAATGAGATTGTTTAGGCTCAGCTTGGAATCTAGCACATAGACAGACAACAAACATGATGTCTGGTCTGCTAGCAGTCAAGTAAAGCAGTGAGCCAATAATACCACGATATAAAGATACCTCAGTTGCAGTTCCTGCTTCATATTTGTCAAGTTTGATAGAAGCACTCATCGGGGTAGCTGCTGCTGAACTATTTTTCATTCCGAACTTTTTCAGCAGTTCCTTCGTATACTTAGCTTTATTTATGAATATTCCATTCTCAAGCTGTCTAACTTGTAAGCCTAGAATGAATGTCAGCTCTCCCATCATGCTCATCTCGAATTTCTCCTGCATCAATTTTGAAAATTTCTGGCACAATTTGGAGTTAGTTGACCCAAAGATAATATCATCAACATATATTTGCACCAAAAGAACATGATCATATTTCACAAATTTAAATAAAGTCTTATCAACTGTGCCTATTACAAAATCATGATCAATAAGAAATTTCGAAAGTGTTTCATACCAAGCTTTGGGTGCTTGTTTCAACCCATAAGGAGCCTTATCCAGTTTATAAACGTAATCTGGATATGTATGATTTATGAAGTCAGGAGGTTGTGCAACATACACTTCCTCAGTCAAGATGCCATTTAGAAAGACACTCTTTACCTCCATCTGAAATACTTTGAAGTCTTTGAATGAAGCATATGAAAGAAACATGCGAATGCCTCTAATCTGGATACAGGAGCGAAGGTTTCATCAAAATCTATTCCTTCAAGTTGTCTAAAACCCTGAGCTACCATTCTAGCCTTGTTTTTAATAACAACACCATCCTCATTCAGTTTGTTCCTAAAGACACATTTAGTTCCTATCACTGAATAATTAGTAGGTCAAGGAACTAACTGCCATACATTGTTTCTCTTAAATTGGCTAAGTTTATCTTGCATAGCATCTATTCAGCTTGATTCAGCTAAGACTTCTTCTATCAGCTTAAGTTAAATATGAGAAATGAATGCTGAATTGAAGTACTCATGCATAAGCTGGCCTCGTTTGCGAACAGGAGAAGTTACATTACCTATGACTGCTCCGGTGGATGATTTATATTCCACCTGGGTCAGATCCGATTGGATTTTCTCCCTGTTCAGCTTGGATATCTAGCTGTATGTCTTCATCTTGATCACCTGGTACGGATTTCAATTGATGTGAATGTTGTTCGGCTCGTGCATCATCTTGGGCATTAGTCGGTTCATCGCCTGCAGCTGGCACACTGGTTGCGATCTGTTCCTGCACTTGGTCAATATTAGTCAAATCAATGACTTCTATGTTACCTGTCAGATCAGCTTGCGCATTTGAGATGTCATTGTGTGGTGTGTCCAGTGCTTGCTGTTTATCAGCTGAGTATCCAATTCGTGCCACGTAATCACTCGAGTCGTCTAAGCTGGTTGATTCCAGACGTGTACACAAATCATTTAAGCTTGCAGCTGAATTAGATCGAAAACTGGTTTCATCAAACACAACATGAGCTGATTCTTCAACCGTCAAACTCCGGTTGTTAAACACCCTATACGATTTGCTCATGGCTGAGTATCCAAGGAATAAACCTGCATCTGATTTAGCATCAAAAGCGGTTAGATACTTTTTTCCATTGTTATGAATGAAACATCTACATCCAAACACCATGAAACAAGAAATGTCAGGTTTTTTGCTACTCCAGATCTCATATGGAGTAACGCATGATTCTTGTTAATCATCGATCTGTTTTGAGTGTAGCAAGCTGTGTTAACTGCTTCAGCCCAGAATTTTTGAGAAATACCGGAATAAGCAATCATAGTTCTTGCGGATTCTTTTAAAGTTTCTCCTCTCAGCTAACCCGTTATGATGAGGAGTTCGAGCTGCTAAAACTCATGCTTTATTCCAATATTTTCCAGATAAGAGGATAGTTTTTGATTTAAAAACTCTGTACCTCTATCACTCCTTATCCGGTTGATACTGCAAGATTTTGTCATTTTGCAAACATTTTAAAAGCTTTATCAGCTGGTCAGTGGTCTGCTCCTTTGATTTTAAAAACATCACCCATGTAAATTTTGAAAAATCATCAACAACAATAAGGGTGTATGTTGTTCCCCCTAAGCTGCTTACGGGTATTGGACCAAAAAGATCCATATGTAAAAGCTCCAAGCTTCGGGCAAAACTATTACCACTTTTCATTTTAAAAGTAGAACGAATATGTTTTCCTAGCTGACATGCTGAAAAAATCTTGTCTTTTGAAAATTTTATTTTTGGCAAAACAGAAACCAAATCAAGCTTACTCAAATTGGCAAGTGTTCGTAGTCGTAGCCGCTTTTGGGACTGATTCCTTTCCTGGCCTTTATGCCCTCCCCTCAAAGGCTCCCGGTAGGAGTTGGGGATTTGATATGATGGGTTGAATGATGGAAGAATCAATCCCCGCCAATAAGGCAATCTTTTGAATGTAAAGCACCTAATCCCTTCCGCTACTAGATGATATCCTTGCTTCGCCAGCAGGAAGGACAATAAATGACTGATTAAAGAGCCAATAGGAGAACACCACTTCCAGCGTGCACTTACTAAATAGGCTAGCTTGCCTGCTTCCTTTAAATTCAAAGAGTTGTTCCAAAGGATCAAAATGGCCAGTGATTAAACCTCTTTTCAATTTATATGGTTCATTCTCTGGTGCCACAGCTAGCTCTTGGAAGGTTCAGCTGCTAGGCAAACTTGTTCAGACCCCAAATGCTCTGACCAATTTACAGTGTAGGTATTCCTCGATCTATTTTTTACTAATACCGTCAGACCTTTTGGATTCTGAACTGTGCACTTGTGCTTTTGAAAGCTAACTGTGTAACCATTGTCACACATCGGACTTATGCTAATAAGATTATAGCACAGGTTCTCAACAAGAAGAACATCATTAACTGAAATGTTATCATGGGTAAGCTTACCCTTTCCCACAGTGTTACCTTGTGAGTTGTCACCAAAGACAATTCTGGGTCTTTTGTATGGCTTCAGTTCTGATAACAACTATGGTTGCCAGTCATGTGCCTCGCACAACCACTATCCAGATACCATTTGATTGAGTACTCCGAAGCTATGTACCTGTTATCCTGCAATCACAAAAATAAAATTTTGGTACCCAATTTCACTTGGGTCCAGATCGGATTACCCCTTTCGGGACCGATACTTGAATTGCCTTAATATTTTTCCCAGTATGAATGTCCACAAGGGTTCGTGCTGAATTTTTGTGCGATCTGTTGAGCTTTGGCTTCGTATTTCGACCAGTCAGATCACACGTAGGCTGAACCTTTACCCATTTTAATTTAGCCTTCGTTGAACCACGCTTTTGTTTTTCGGAACAGACGACTTAGGTACATCTTTCGCCTTATCCTTTTCTAATCTGTTCGTTAGCCAGCTGGGCTTATTGTTCTCCGGCCTGATGTAACCAATACCATTTTTACCTTTTTGGTTCAGCTGTCCAATGATTCGGTCGTCATACTTGACCGACTCACAAACATCATGTATCACACTGGCTTTGACAAAATTCATTTTCTTGAACTTGTCATCAGCCAGATCTGACTGAGTACATGTTTCCTCTGAGCAGCTTTCAACAAAGCCGAAACATAAGCAAATTTTGTCATTTAATGGCTTCTGAGTTTCATGCAGCTTACTCAAGGAAATCGAAGACTTAGTCCAGGAACTCATCACTTGATTTAATATTTCATTTTCAGATCAGAGCTCACAGGACTTTGTTCTCAAGGAATCATTCTCAATTTTCAGATTACTCAACTCTGTTTGTAAACTGTCAGTTCCCCAATCTGAGCAGTACTTGGTTCAGCTGAACTATTTTTCAAACCTTCGTTTTCAGCCTTAATTTCCTCGAATGTCTGAGATAGTTTTTTGTACTCATGGACCATCTCATTTAGTGCATTGATGAGGTCCTCACGTGTAAATTCACTATTTGAGAAATCAAATACCTCATCATCAGTAGTTTGGTTCACCATAAAGCAGTGGACTTCTTCCTTCTCACTCTCACTTGATGAGATGCTTGATGTCATTTCAGAGTCTGAGTCCGCCCATTTTCTATTGCTCTCCTCAGCAAAAAGTACCTTTCGGTCATTCTTTTTGTGGGGCCTTTTGTCATATCTGTTCTTTCTTCTTTCTGTGGACCACTTATCGTCTTTCTTAGGCCTGTTGCAATCAGCTGCAAAATGCCCTGGTCTGCCATAGTTATAACAATTTTGATTAGTGTAAATATTTTCAGATTTATGTGCATTGTTATAATTAAAAGAAGGGTTTTGAGTTCTTCTCATAAATTTCCCAAACTTCTTTACGAAGAGGGACATCATGTCGTTGCTGATTTGCTCTGTTGACTTGCTTGGTGTGCCTGTTCTGAAGTTGTAGCAGCAAGAGCCTTTCTGGGTTGTGAGTTTGATGGCTCAGCCTCTGATCTAGTTTCCAGCTCGAACTCATAAGATTTAAGATTGGCGAACAGATCATGGAGTTCCAGCTTATTCAGATCTTTTGATTCTCGCATTGCCATCATCTTCACGTCCCATTCCCTTGGCAGTGCTCTCATCACTTCAAGAGCCAGTTCTCTGTTTCAGTACTCATTTCCAAGGCTTCTCAGTTTGATCACAACAGATATGAATCTCTCGTCGAATTCCTCCATGGTCTCTCCTTCTCTCATCTTGATTGAGTCATACTTCTGCTGGGAAACTATCAGCTTATTTTCTTTCGTCTCATCGTTGCCTTTGCAGAGTTGGGTCAGCTTTTCCCAGATCTCTTTTTCAGTAGCGCAGGTCTTTATTTTGCTGAACATATTTTTGTCCAATGTCTTGTAGAGTATATCCTTTGCTACGCTGTCCAGATTTGCTTTATTCTTATCTTCCGGTGTGTACTCAAATCTGGTCTTCTCTATCCATTGTGGAGCACCAGCAGTAATAGCCATGGCTGTGTGGCCTTCATGATCTTCATGGGTCCATCTGTTATGACGAACCACATATCATCATCTTGTGAATGAACTCCTTCGATTTTTATATTTCAAATCCTTTAAAAACTATTTTACAAGCCTGTGCTCAACTCAAAGCTGAGTGACCAGCTTAGAGGCTCTCAAATCTAATCTGTTTTCTCGGTTAACAATAAAGTACGGAAATAAACCGATTGAACAGTGAACAGTAAAAATAGAGATGCAAGTAATTAAATAGAGAGAGTCAAGAGTTTGTTTTTAGAAGTTTGGATATCAAAATCCTACGGCTCCCCTTCTTCCTTTTCAGGAAGGTTCCACTAGAATACTTTGATGGTTACAACGTCTGCAAACACCCACTCACTTAAGCCTCGCTTAAAGTGAACTCCTAGCAACAAAATACAACGCAGACTACTCTGCTCAATACAAACAAACGTATTTTAGAACTGCTTGAGATAGCAAGTTCTTTACGGACTCTATTCTGAATATATCAATGAATACAACACTAACATAGTTTGTAAAACTTCTGGTTTCTTATACAAGACTCGTTTTCTAATGTAAACCAGAAGGAAAACTCGAAGTTTAAGAACTGAAAAGATTTTTGGATAGTTCTTTGAGATTGAGAGCTGGGATTGAGCCGAAAGGATAAGCGTGAGACCAAGAAGACAAGAGCCAAGAAAGCATAATCAAGAGTCAAGAAGAATCTCTGCTTGAATCACTTCAGCTATTTATATGCATCCATCTTCAACGGTTATTAAAATGAGCCAGTAGACACAAACCATATTTGAATCTCTTCATCGTACCAAGCATTAATTGTGCCATTAATACTGTGTAGAGGTTTGTCGGCTGTTGTCAGAGCTTAGTAGACTTTATACCAGAATTGGCAAACATCGACTGTACCAACTCTGCGTTCTGTAGGATATACTCCAAATAGCTCTGATCTTGAATAACTTTAATCCACTTTGTCTTACAGGATTTATACGCTTAAATCTTGATCGTTGAATCCTCTAGAACACATAGCTATTAAGATCTGAAGTTGTGATCTGAAATCTATGTCTGAGCTGAAATCTTCTTCTGCTTTGAGCTGAAATCTGCTCTAAGCTATTTTGTATATATAAGCTTCAAGATCTTTCTTCTTTACGAATATTTCTCTTTTTCTCTCGTTATCCATATCTTCATCTGATCTGAAATATCTCTCTACGAATAATATCAGCTTTCGCTGCTGCTGAGTTCTAAACTACAAAAGACCAAACAAAAAGATTAATAACCCTGTTCTGATCCTTAAAAGCCTCTGATCTGGTCTGATTTGTAGAATAAGCCTTTGAGCTGAACTGAATTCTGATCTGATTTGATCTGTTATCTAAACCTCTGAACAGAACTGATACGCTTTGATCTGATCTGATCTGTAAGATAACCTTCTGAACTGATCTTATACGTTCTGATCTAAAACACTCTGATCTGATCTGTTAGATAACATTCTGAACTGACCTTATACGTTTTGATCTGAAACACTCTGATCTGATCTATAAGAGACGCCTAATCGGTTAAGCCCTTAACCCGATAGCTTATCGTCCAAATCTGATAGCCTTATTTTCAGTTCTTTATCTTGTTTTATCACCAAAACTTATAATTTTATCTTAACATGAGCCCAGATGCCGGGGTCTGTATACAGTTGAGGATGGGATCACTCGCTTCAGGGGTCATATGTGGGTGCCGAATACTGATCAGTTGAGAGCTGAGATCTTATCAGAGGCTCATGCATCGACGTACTCCATCCACCCATGGAGTACGAAGATGTAAAGGGATTTACAGACTCTTTATTGGTGGTCGGGGATGAAGAAGGATATCGGGCGATTTGTATCCGTGTGTTTGTCCTGTCAACAGGTCATGGTAGAGCACCAGCGACCAACAGGGTTACTACAGCGCTCCCTATCCCTGAGTGAAAATGGGAGAACATTACGATGGATTTCGTGGTTGGATTACCCAGGAGTCCCAGAGGCTACACAGCAATTTGGGTGATTGTGGACCGACTAACCAAGTCCGTGCATTTCATACCGATAAAGACCACTTTCACCATGACGCAGTATGCAGAGCTATACATTAGAGAGATTTTTAGGCTGCATGGCATTCCAGTCTCTATTGTTTCTTGGGATTCCAGATTGTCCTTGGTAGAGTTCACGTACAATAACAGCTTTCAGGCGGCGATTGGGATGGCTCCCTATGAGGCTCTGTACGGGAGAAGGTGTAGGTCTCCCGTGCACTGGGACGAGGTTGGCAAGAGAGTATTGACTGGACCAGAGATGGTGCAGAAGATAGCGGACATTGTGACCAGGATACGAGATCGGATGAGGACAAGCCAAAGTCGTCAAAAGAGTTATGCCGATCATAGACGACGAGATCTGGAGTTGACCGTAGGGAATCACGTGTTCGTGAGGATATCGCCCATGAAGTGCATGATGTGTTTTGGTGAGAGAGGCAAGCTCGGTCCGAGATTCATTGGACCATTCGAGATTTTGGAGAGGGTCGGTACATTGGCGTATCGGATAGAACTACCACCCAGTCTTTCAGCAGTGCATAATGTGTTCCATGTATTGATGCTACAGAAGTATGTCCCGAATCCATCGCATGTGCTAGATTTTGAGCCGCTTCAGTTAGCGTCAGATCTATCTTTTTAGGATCAACCAGTACAGATCTTGGCACGAGTGGAACGCAGGCTTAGGGCGCGGAGTATTCCGATGGTCAAGGTCCGGTGGCAGAATCACTCAGAGTATGAGGCTACCTGGGAGACAGAGGCCGATATGCCGACGCGCTATCCAGAGCTTTTCTGTACGTAACTTAATTTTGGGGACGAAATTTCTTTAAGGGGAGAGATTTGTAACGCTTAGAAATCCTGATTACGTGAGAATGGGTGCATGACTAGGGGAAAAATTTGTTTTTAGAAAATTATATGTCATTTTATGTGATTAAGTGTTAATTTGATGTTTTAAAATGTTCATGACATTTTTTATCCTGATCGAGTTACGGACGCATTGACGAGACTAGGGACGACGAGATGTAAGTTTATTTAAATTTTTAAGCCCTTCGATTTTTAAGAGCAAAAATTTATTATTTTAAGCAGTATTTATGAAAAATAATATTTTTATGTATATTTGTCGAGGGGAACCCGTTTTCGTCTATACGGGCTAGTTTAATGGACTTTACTACATTTTAAAAATTTGAGGATTTTATATTACGAAAATTAGGAGTTCAAAGTTTAAATTTGGAGCTTCAATCAACATTTTTAATCAGTGGAGGCTATTGAAGGAAAAACTCTTTTATTTACCTAATTAAAATATTTGGAGGGGTCTTTATACCATTCATTCACTCCACTCCATAATTTGGAAACCCTAGCCACCATCCTCTCAACCTCACGCCGGCCCCTCCCTTTGCTCGAGCATCATCAAGTTTTGGTGAGATTTCAAGGTTGACCGTCTTAATCTCGAGTCCTCCGCTCCGGTAACACGTATTCTTCGTAATTCTTCAAAAAGGCATACTCTATTCTCCCATTTTCTCACTATTTAAATCATATTACACTGATTTCAAATGATATTGCATGATGGGTGTGCGTAAATGTTGTTTGCGACCCATGAATTGATCATGATTTTTATCACGAATATGTTAAATTCTTTGATGTGCTTCGATCATGGATGGTTCATAGGACTGGGGTTGGGTTCATGGAGGGCCGGTGGTGGTCCGAGGAGAGGAAGGAGGTGGCTCGACCGCTGGTCGAGCCAAGGTCGTGGCGTGGTGGCCGCAACCATCGAGCCGCGCATGGTTTCTGCATTGCATGCATCGACCGAGCCATGCAGGCCATGGTTCGAGCCGTGGCTCGGCCTAAAGGGATGGCCGGACCTGGGTGGTCCTGTCGGCGGGGTTCTGACCAAGGGTGGCCGGATCAGGTCGGGCGAAGGGCTAGAAGTCCAGGCGTTGTATGCGGCGGAGGCTAGAGTTTTGGCGTGTGTTCGACTGGTTCGGCTGGACCGATTCGGGCGGTTCGGCTGAACCGGGTCGAGTCAGTAAGGGGTCGGGTCAAATTATTTTAAGTCGGATCTGAGTTATTTTATCTAGACCGGGTATTTTTACTTTAAAGTTTAAAGCCCGATTTTAAGTATAATGAGCCGAATATTTTAAATCAAACTTTTAAAGTCTAAACTCCATTAAATTTATGGTCCCAATAGTTGTTTTAAATTTTAAAGTCTGATGTTAGTCAATGGGACTGAGTAAAATTTTAATGTCTGGCTTTAAGTTGTAGGACCGAGCACTTTTATTGATTTTGAAGTTTAATTTTGAGTTTAATGGGTCAAGTTCGAGTTTTGGGTTAAGTCACATTTTAAGACCAAGTCTAGGCTTTTGAGCTTGGAGTGAGTGGGCCAATCTCTTGAATCAGTCCTTGACCGAGGAAGAAAAAATGTAGAAGCCCGTAAATATATATTTAATTATATATGTAGTATTTTATGTATATGGTTATGTTATTGCTTAAAGAATATTATATATATTGACGGGATAAACCTTTTAAGCTGCATATTTATAACGTACACGAATCATGAATTTTTTTACAAAATGTTAAAGGCATGGAAGAAAAGATAATAATTTTGAGGGATTGAAGTGGTTGTGGCAAGTAATGATGAGCGAATCGGGATACCGGGCCCGATGAACCTCTATTAATGTTATAATGAGCTTATGGATCCATCTGTTCACGACATGGTGAAGTGGCAGCATAGAGGTGTTGGGAATCACGAGAAAGGTCCGGTGACCCGCATCGCCGCGTACGTTGGTTTTTATGATTGATCAATCGTTAATGTATAATGGCCCACACATCATGGATACGAGTCGCACGACTTTTATGATATGTTCATACCTCATTATGTTATATTATACGACCATGCACTGGTACGACTAGCTTTTGATGCCATGATTTACGATCATTCATGCATGCACGTTTTTAAGTTATTTTACGTTATTTATGTGCTTGCGTGTGGTTTTATTATATGTACCTTGTTATTATTAGATAGACCACGCTAGGCTTTTAGGCTCATTAGGTTTAAATGGTGCAGGTGATCCTGCTGTTGATTTCATACCAACTGGGGGTGGGGACCTCTGATCGCCCGCTGCAGCTGCTACCCCGTGACCACTTCAGACGCTTCCATTTTATTAGACATTTTCTGATACAAAATTTTTACTTTGATTTTAAACTAGAATGAAGGATTTAATCATTTTGAGATATTTATTTGTTACGTTGAGGAATGGTTTTAATGATTGAATTATATTTTAAAGAATGTTTATTCTGTACTTTACTTTACCAAAAAAATTCTAGAGTTAGGTTTGTTCCAGATAGCCATCACTCAGATCCCTGTGCTGCATTCCAAGACCAAACACGTTGACATAAGACACCATTTCATAAGCGATCACGTGCTGAAGAAGGACGTTCGTGTTAGAGTAGATGCCCAACTAGCCAACTTGTGGCGTGTGGGTTTATAGACTCTTGTATATGACAATCTTTATATATGATATTCGCATTCTTTTATATGGCATTCTTTACTTTTATTGTGTGTATGATGATTTACAATTGCGTTGAGCAAAGACCTAGAATACACTAAAGTGTATGTTAGATGTGATAGTGGGTATGACGGCTATCATGAAACACATCTAATAGTCACTGTGTATTCTGAACTGTTCCTAGTCGATTGGGCCGTCAAAATGAGGATAAGGCCGCCCGAGTTCGAGACTAGTATCTGCGATGCGAAGTACCATGTTTCATTGGTAGGGAGCATTGTGATGTTCTGAGCATGCAGATAGATAGTGACCTGGTGATCTATCGAACTACCCTCCTTCGGACTTTCCAAGTGGTTACCATTTGTTGAGTGGATAAGTCCGAGG
>KQ995423.1:18080-30592 GCA_001598015.1 Dorcoceras hygrometricum
ATAGTTAGTATTATGTATGGCATGATCTCGACTAGACCGGACGTCGCATATGCTCTGAGTGTCACGAGCCGCTACCAGGCCAACCCCGGCCAATTGCATTGGAAGGCCGTGAAGGATATTCTTAAGTACTTACGAAGGACTAAGAATATGTTCATGGTCTATGGGGGTGGTGAACTGAAACTGGAAGGCTACACTGATTCTAGCTTCCAGTGTTAGGTAGTATTATGTATGGCATGATCTCGACTAGATCGGATGTCGCATATGCTCTGAGTGTCACGAGCCGCTACCAAGCCAACCCCGGCCAATTGCATTGGAAGGCCGTGAAGGATTTTCTTAAGTACTTACGAAGGACTAAGAATATGTTCATGGTCTATGGGGATGTGGAACTGAAACTGGAAGGCTACACTGATTCTAGCTTCCAGTGTGACGTGGATGATTCAAAATCAACCTCTGGATTTGTATTCATGCTCAATGGTGGTGCTGTCTCTTGGAAGAGTTCCAAGCAAGACACCATCGCAGATTCAACCACTGAGGCTGAGTACATCGCAGCATCAGCTGCTGCTAAGGAGGCCGTTTGGATAAGGAATTTCGTCCAAGAGTTGGGCGTCATTCCTAATGGTGTTGGTCCAGTCCCGGTGTACTGTGACAACACGGGTGCCGTTGCGCAAGCAAAGGAGCCTAGGTCTCACCAAAGATCCAAACACATACTGAGGAAATACCACATAATCCCGGATATTGTGGCTAGAGGTGACATAGCAGTTGAGAGAGTCGCCTCTGCGGACAACGTTGCTGATCCACTTACGAAGCCCTTGCCAGGACCCTTGTTTGAAAAACATCGCGAAACAATGGGACTGCGTCTGATGAGTAGTTGGCTTTAGGGCAAGTGGGAGATTGTTAGAGTAGATGCCCAACTAGCCAACTTGTGGCGTGTGGGTTTATAGACTCTTGTATATGACAATCTTTATATATGATATTCGCATTTATCCATTTGGCATTCTTTACTTTCATTGTGTGTATGATGATTTACAATTGCGTTGAGTAAAGACCTAGAATACACTAAAGTGTATGTTAGATGTGATAGTGGGTATGACGGCTATCATGAAACACATCTAATAGTCACTGTGTATTCTGAACATGTTCCTAGTCGATTGAGCCGTCAAAATGAGGATAAGGCCGCCCGAGCTAGAGACTAGTATCTGCGATGCGAAGTACCATGTTTCATTGGTAGTGAGCATTGTGATGTTCTGAGCATGCAGATAGATAGTGACCTGGTGATCAATCGAACAACCCTCCTTCGGACTTTCCAAGTGGTTACCATTTGTCGAGTGGATAAGTCCGAGGTCTTGGTTGTACTGATTAGTCCTCACGACTCGAAACGTCATTATGACTCTACATGATAGGCGTCTCACTTTGACTCGTTTGCCGACTCACTTGGGGTCATCAGGCGGCGGGATTGGGTGAGACCCCGATGCATGTAGGAGTCGATGCATCGTTGTCGAGGATTCACCGCTCGCAGACATGCGTGGATATCCTATGCTATCTGAGGGGATAATAGTGTATAAATCTCTGGCCAGAGTACTAGAAGTGTTTTAGGTAAATGTGTTTACCTAGTTACACTCGCGATGTCACTATTCGATCTCCAAGATGTATGCATGGCTATCGGATCTATAGCGACTCTCGATTTACCAATGGTCGTTGATCTGATCGGGATATATGGATTGAAAGGACCGTACTGTACGCTAACCATGACCAACTGGTTCTTGCAGGCACTATCAGTGATACCTAGGGGATCATGGGGCGATGTTGCTAGACGCTTTACCATGATCCGTTGGGCAGGTCCGGAAATGTGATTCCAGAGCCACAATGGTTGTGGGCCCACGGCGAGTCGATCGGTCCGATCTGATCGGCGATCGGAGTTACGATGAAGTCTCGGTGGTGGAGATGAACTGAATGTTCATTGTTGGACCCGGGCCCGTTGGGCCGGTCCAAGTCCAACACTTAATCTATTTATATAGAATTAAGAGACTTGATTGAATATAACAACACAACTAAACCTAACCCTAAGTGCAAACCGCCGCCCCTCTCTTCAAATTACCTCACGCAGCCGCCGTGCGCCGCCCGCCGCCACTTCGCCGGAAATCGTTCCGGCCTAGTTTTTCGAGGAGAATCCGTTCGTGCAGAATTCGTCAGCGCTTCTAGTGCAGGCTGACGAAGGAGTCTCGGTTTTGGTCGTGGACCGTATTGGCGATATCTACCACAGTCTACCGAGAAGAGCCGACGTTATTGTAACTACGGTTGGAGCCAGGCACAAGTGCCAGCAAGGTAGTGGTTTTGAACCCCCTGTGTATGTCGATAACTGTTATTGAATTTCTTCGTATTGATCGTCTCCCGGCTGTATTTCTTTGTTCTTCCGCTGCCTCACCGTGGGGCGGATCCGGATCCCCAACACCATACACAAGAAACTACGAACCTACGACACATTCCTAGGACTCTCCCAGTTCAAAACAGCATCTACCTTACTGGGATCCACAGAAATGCCATCCGCTGAAATCACATGACCTAGAAACACAACTCTTTCCAGCCAGAACTGGCATTTAGAAAACTTGGCATAAAACTGCGAGTCTTAAAGAGTTTGGAGAACAACTCTCAAATGATCCTTATGCTCCATCAGAGTCTTAGAGTGAACCAGAATATCATCTATGAATACTATCACAAACTTATCTATGAACTCTATAAAGACTCTATTCATCAAATCCACGAAAACTGCAGGGGCATTCGTCAAACCAAACGGCATAACCAGAAACTCATAATGCCCGTACCTCGTACGAAATGCAGTTTTCGAAACATCAGCTTATCGGATGCGCAACTGATGGTACCCCGAACGCAGATCGATCTTCGAATAAAACGCAGACCCTTGCAACTGGTCAAACAAGTCATCGATCCTAGGCAATGGGTACTTATTCTTCACGGTAGCCTTGTTCAACTGTCGAAAATCGATTCATATCCTCATCGATCCATCCTTGTTCTTCACAAAAAGAATAGGCGCTCCCCACGGAGACATGCTAGGTCTAATAAAACCCTTCTCTAACAAGTCGTCAAGCTGCACCTTAAGCTCTCTCAACTCCACAGGTGCTAAACGATACGGGGATCTCAAGATCGGAGCTGTACCAGGTAGCAGCTCGATGCTGAAATCGGTCTTTCTTCTCGGAGGAAAACCACGAACCTATTCGAACACATCGGGGAAATCTCGAGCAACGGGGACGTCTCTAAGCTCCACGCACGAAGAAGAAGATGCGTCCAACACATAAATCATAAAGCTAGCGTTCCCTAACGACGCTGAACATCTCCATCGCAGAGTCTAACGGAATCTTCGACTGGGAATCATGGCCATAGAAATTCCATTTCTCGCCATAAAGAGGCCTAAAACGCACAACTCAATGGAAACAATCCACGGTGGCCCTAAAGCTCGACAACACGTCCATTCCCACTATACAGTCGAAATCCCACAACATCGAACGATCAAATACGCTACTAACGCATGCTCACCAAACCTCAGAATGCCATCCAACAAAACCTCTTTTGAGTACAGGCTCGTGCCGCCAGGAGTAAAAATAGACACAACATCGCGCAAAGAAGTGGTATGCAACCCATGCTCGACCACAAATGCATCAGAAATAAACAAATGCGATGCGTCGGTGTCAAACAACACACGTGCAGGAAAATCAAGGACAGAACAGTTACCTGAAATCACTCCGCTCGACGCGCCCTTCGCTTGCTCCCTCATAATGGCATTCGCTTGAGCATGCTGGGGTCCAGAGAAAAGCGGCTGAGAAGACTGTCCGAAACGCGACGGACCAAGAAACTGGAACGGCCTAAACTGCGTCTCTCCAACCCTAGGCTGCTGAAACTGAGGGGAACGACCTCTAGATGATCCTCCTCGACCCTGAGGTGGGGCTGCGGCTTGCTGCGATCCAGCCAACGGACACACTCTCGCAAAATGCCCATACTGACCACAGATATTACACGAGCCCTGCACACCAACGCACTGAGTCGACGGATGCTTGCCTCCACAGAAGCCACAAAACTCTGCCTTAGAACAACTACTACTAGAGCTACCAGAATCAAAAGAACCCGAACCCGCCTTTTTTCTTGAACTACTGGCCACGAGGTCTAAACCTCCGGCGTCCAGACTGCTGAGCTAACTGTTGCTGCTGCTGCGGGGTTTGATGGGCTGACTGCAAAGACTGGGAAGACTAAGCTCCCTGAACAGCGGGGCGAACACCCTGAGCTGCAAAGACTGGGAAGACTGTGCTCCCTGAACAGCGGGGCGAACACCCTGAGCACCCTGAGGCCTAGCACGAGACCTCCGGTTCGGCAGACCTTCCTCTATGTCGATTGCATTATCCACCGCTTCGGCATAGCTCTTCGGTTTGCTCGTCAACACCAACGAATACAACTCCTCGTTCAAACCCTCAAGAAACATAGTCCTCTTGGCCCTCTCCCGGCCAGCAACATGCGGAACATACGCCAAAAGAGAATAGAACAACCAGCACACTCTCACACATACATGGTACCCTGCTCCAAGTTATCTAACTCTAGCTCATGAGCATTCACGTACGACTCCGGAACGTACTCCTGCCGAAGGCAACACAAAAGCTGTCCAAGTAATCCCCACAACGGTCTCCTCTAGCGTCCTCGAAGCGCCTCTCCACCAACGCTCCGCACCTTTCCTCAACTGAAAAGTCGCCAAACTCAACCTAAGCTCGTCGTTATACTGCACATGGTCAAACAGACCCGTGATATGCTGTAACCAAGAGTCCTCATCAGCGCTAGACTCATCACCGTTGAAAACCTAGGGACTCATCCTTTGGAACCTCGCCATCACAATTTCCATGATGTCTACTCGGGCTGTCAAGTCGTCAACCTCATCCTCGCCTGCCACGACCATGAAGAGAAACACTACGCCGATCCTCGTTCTGACCTTCCGATTCCTGAAACTGCCCTCTACCTCTACCCCTATGTATAGGCGGCATCTCTACGAAGTCACTAAACAGGATAAGATAACAAAGAACAAGTACAGCATAGAAATCACATATCACAAACAATATGCAGCACATAAGTCACATAGTCAAGCACAAGCAACACACAACACTATGCCTAGACTCAAGTGTGATCAAAGAAATCGAGCTTATCCCAGCTTAAGCTCTGATACCAAAAATGTCAGGCCTCATGCACACATCAGAGATCAACCACCCAAAAACAAGCGGAAGCAACTAAAAAGTGGTTAAAATTTTTGCTTTTTCCTGACGGGTTTAAAACAGATAAGTTAAAAATACAAGATACTCAAAATAATCCCAGTTTAACAAATCCACAGCAATACCAATAGTCAAGTACAACAACTACCCAACGGCTGAATACAACACAAGTACTGATAGACTACTAGCCATATAAGACTAAGCATCACCCGTGACATCCCACCCGCAGTGATACCAGTGCATATAAATACTATACATAACTGGGACACTCTAACCACCTCCTGGGGCACCACCAGCTGGATCAAAACCTCGAACAGCTGCAAATCCTGGAAAACTGAACAAAAAACAGGCAAACAAACACAATAGCCCCAGAGGGACAAAGGGGTCAAACCCCAGTACGGAGAGAAACTATAAAACAACTATGAACAGCAAAAGGTAAGATACAGATGCTATGCATGAGGAACAATGCAACAGCCGAAGGCTACAACTGAACAGGGAGCCAAGGAACTCAAGCACAGCACCACAGCTGATAACATATTCTGCGAAGAATGGTGGCCACGGTGTGTGTACAAGCATATGGGAATTACCCACTCATCTTTACACCACACCCGAATACCAGATGCATCAACAACTCAACCTGATGTTGCCCAACCCATGAACTGTGGTAGTTAACCACTCGGAGCAGGTTGGATAACAGATCCCAACAGGGAGATGAGAGTGCGGTATTTCCGATCGCCCTCGCATCCTAGTAAGAGCAGATACAACGCAACAAGGCACGGCTACAACAGCTGAAAGGAAAAGACAATGCGTATGCAATGCAACAGCTGAACCAGCACATAAACAACAATGCAATGCATACACAACAAACACATAATATCCATGCCAATACCAAGCTGTAATACAAGCTCAACATCCGTACCTCTACTACTGAGCTACAATTACCACACGCTGCTGCCACAACAAAGTCCGAGCAACACAGATCTGTTACCTGCTAAGACAATACAAGCTACTACTCAAAGACCGAAACATAAAACAACAGCAGCTGGGAGCTACAACTCCACCAGCGCTTATCTACCTTCCCAATACAACGGAAAGCTCTAACAAAGCTTAAAGGTATAATTCTCACTTACCCCAATGACTACCGGCACGGCAGGGATGCTTATGCTAACAAACTACACAAGGGAGATGTCTTAGCGATCCTGCGATCCTCTTCCAGCTCCTCCAAGGCCTTCTAAAGAGGTATAGAACGAAGCGCCTTAGCAAGAGGAGTCCAACGCTACCACTCTCACTCTCTTCGGAGCTGTCTCCACCTGAAATTAGGACGAATAAGGTTACTGTGAACAGTAACTAGGGTATCGTGACAACATTTGTTATTGGGAAATATTTCTAAGTGTCGGGGAACAATAATAGAGAACAACAGCTAAGTACCCTATTTAAAAGTCACAACTGACTACTGGGGAAACAGGTCCACCGACAAACTCAGTTGTCACAACTAATATTCCCAACCAACAGCTGAAATCTCGCATCAGCTATGTCTATCGCTAAACAGCAAATAACTAAACAAAACGACGTCGGAGAGACTACTGCTGGACACGTCACCCGCTAGCCACTGCTGATCGCTAACCAACAGCTGATTACAACGCAACAACTGATCTCTCGCAACAGCTGAATACGCGATAACACACCAACAGCTGAATCTCCTAGCGCTTAACCAAAACGCTGTCGTCTCAACTAATCCAAACGACGACGTTGAACCACTCACTGCTGAAACACGCTAGCGCACTCTCTACTGCTCAGCGACTGCTGATCTCGCTACAACTGCTGAATACAACTACTCAACGACAGCTGCTGACATCACCATTGCTGAACACCAACATCTAGCGATAACTCACGCTAAATACTGATCGCTGAACTCAAGCGTTGAAAACAAAAACCGATAGCTTCCCTAAGCATATCGACTCAAAGCTGATATCAACGAAAATTGATTAATTAACAAAATTAATCTCATAAGCTTTCGGGTCTCATAGAAAGGACCTAAGCTGAATCATCTCAAAGTATGAACAAAGCATGATCGTAAACCAGCTCAGAATCGAAAATCATATCGAGGTTGTTTGGTAAACTCAGATTACGAAGAGCCATCACAACTTAGACGAGCAGACAAGATTACAATGGTCAAACAAGTCAACTCATATCGGAAAATGCAATCATCAGATCGCAAATTTAAAAACTGCTCGGGGAAAGAAGCAGACCGCGACATAAAATCAGCTCCGAAAATAATAAGACCGCAGCTTAAAATCAGCTCAGAACAATAATCAGATCACGGCTGAAAATTAGCTCGTAAAAATAATCAGATCGTGAACTTAGCAAATAATGACTAACGTCTTAGAAGATTTTCTTAGTCTGAAGCAAACACAATTTCTAAGGAAACATCGAGAAATAAAAACACGTAAGCTTCTTTTAAGCTACTTGCAGAACCTCCCAGAAATTTCAAGAAGACTTTAACTCAAAAATCATAAAACAATTTCAAACAACTTTTCTGAATCATAATTCCAGCAAAGAAATACTTTCTCAAGAAATCATCATAAACTCAACTATGCGTTTGAAAAACTTCAAAATATTTCCCAAACCTATAAACTATCACACACACATACAAGAAGAAAATCAATATATGTTTTTCCAAAGTACAGCAAGAAAAAGAGTTTACTTTCCTCAACTGCTGAACACAGCTAACGTAAATCCTTCTTCGTTGAACCACTTACCAACACGATCAAATCACTTTGAAAGAGTTTTGAAGCTGTGGTAGGCACAAAGCTTTTCTCCACAGTACTCACCGTTTTAAAAATAGAAAACTTTGGAAGATGTTTAAGTATGATTATGAACGTACTTGGTGCATGTATTTGTAGGCAAATGAAAAGCGTGAGCTCATTTTATCTTTTAAAAGTATTTCACCAACTAATTAAAAATACTTTGAACCATGCTTGTTAGTATTCGATCGGAGATCTTCTGCGAACCGGGTTTCTGGATTAATCTAAAATTCCGCTCAGACGAAAGTGGAATTGCTGACTTGAAGCTAAAGATTGGTATTGAAATTAGCAAATGAAACCCTTTGAAGATTTAGATTATCATTGTGGATCTATGGATTTCCTGGGCATTGTAGCTCCCATCACACTCGACTATGAGCCACACCTATTTTCCATTTGTACCGCTCGGGTTTCTCCCGAACTCCCGATGATGTTGCCACGTGTTGCTATTGACCATTTCGTTTGGCCTCCGATTTTTTGTGCCCAATTTTTCTTCTTACTGGGCATGCATTGCATAACAAATTGCATATATCATACGTACTTCGTTTGTTTTTTTACTGTGTTCTCCGTACTGGAGTTTGAACCCTTTTCCCTTTGGGGATGTTTTGGTAGTGTTGATTTCCATTACAGGTTATCCAGGTGGATCAGATGTGCCTAGTGGAGCATCATCTAGTGGATCCCTTGAGATGTTGATCGAGTTTCCTAGTTATATATGTATATATATGTATGTTGAGTCAATACCAGAGGATACCCTGTGTATTGAGCTGTTTTAAATTGATAATGTTCTTGTTAGGATTTATTTACATATTGTTGTTAAACTGGGAGATTGGATGCTGTTTATTAGTTGGCTTTCGTATGATTTGTGAGCATGTTAGCTCTGCATGTTGTTGGAAACAGTTTTATTAGAACCAATAGCTATATTTTTAGTATTCCAATATCTTTACTTTCTATTTTGTATCAGGTCTAAAAGGAAAATTTTAACCCACTTTTACGATTCCGCAATAGTTGTTATTGTGTGATTATTCTTGGTTTCTGAGCACCGGTCCTGAAAACAGAGAACAAAGTAAAACACCAAAAGAAGTGCGTATGATATGTGCGATGTGCTATGCAATGCATGTCTGGTAAAAAGAAATATCAGGTACAAAAATCGAAGGTCAAATGAAACGGTCAATCGCAACATGTGACAACATCATCAATAATTCGAGAGATAACCAGGAGTTCCTAACGGAAAATAGATGTGGCTCATCATCGAGAATGACCGGAGCTATCCCGCCAGCCGCTACGGCAAACAAAGGTTCACTACAACCACTCACCAACACCTATACAGGCCACAACAATTGTGAGACCCGAAATATTTGTGGATTAATTAAGTTAATTAATCGGGTTTAGTATAGACCAGATTTGGCGTGAGCAGATCTGGGATGGGCCAGCTTTGAGATGGTATACATGGTGAACGTAATCGGGTCTCTATAAAATTGTATTCGAAGCAGCTTTGGACAGTTGGAGAGTTTTGCGGGGTAGTAATCATATTTTGGAGTTGAGAAGTGCTGGTTGGTGACTTCAGCTTTAGCGCTAGTTTATGGTAATCAAGCCTAGTGGTCAAATCTGGTTGTCGCAAGCCATCCTGGATACGCTAGTTGAATCCTCATGTGCGGATAGAGAAGCGACGTCATTTGGTAGAAACCAGATTTGAGGTGCGCAAGTTGCTATTATTGTGTGGACAGGCCCTGTTTGTGGTTTTGGTGTACCGGTGCGGTTCATGGCTTTCAGATTTGACTGGTCTTTGTGCGTGAGATCTGAGTCTTCTGGTTTGGAGCGATGCGATGTCGTTTAGCGATACACGTGTATGAATTATTTGGATTGTTGTACGATGTCGTTAAGAGGAACCAGCTGAGATCTGAGATCTTGATGTGTGTGAGCTGGTCGCTATGAGCGTGTTCATGTGCGACTTTGTTTGGAGGAGTCCAAACCTGTTTCGGCGTAGAGTCCAGATCTGGAGTAGTACTCAGATCTGAGTTGGTGACAGCTGTAAAGCCCTATGTTGTCGGTGGCTACTGTTCATCAGATTGGGGAGACTTAAGTTGTTTGTGAAAGAGGACTTTGACCGTTCGTACGCGATATCTTTCCCCGACACTTAGAATATTTTCCCGTGAGTTTATTCTGTCAATACCCTAGTTACTGTTCACCGAACCTTATCTTCTCCGATTGCCAATGGTAGAAGACTCCGACTGGAACAAGTTTGGTAGCGTTGAGTTCCCCTTGTTAAGACGCTTCCATTGCAACCACTTTCGAAGGCTTGGGTTAAGCTGGAAGAAGAACGCGAAGGAGCTACAGTGCGTCGTTATTCGTATTATGGCAGATTTGGTTCTTCTGCTCAGGTAGTGCTTTGAGTAAGTACTAGATCCTACCTTGCGCTTCGTTTAGAGCTTGTTGTTGTGCTACAAATGTAGGATAGAGCTGGATTGAGCTGGTGTCTCCCAGTTCGTAATTCTGTGCTTAATTTCCTGAGCTGGTTGTTGTTGTTTGGCAATGTAGGTGGCAGATTAGAGTTACTCGGGACTTTGTTGTCGTATTTATAGCTCAAAAACTGAAGGTATGGATTCGAGCTTGTTTACAGCTTTGGGATTTGGCATGGATATAGGTGTATGCTTGCTGGTATTGCGTGTATTGTGTGTTTTTGTATCGTTGTTGCTTAATGATAGTCTCTGTGCTGATTATTGTAAGCTGTTGCATTGGCATACACGCATTTTCCACGCTTGAGTTCATATATGTTAGCCGTTGTTATTTCGCTAACCCGTATGTACCAGGAGCTGTTGTTGAGGACGAGCGGTGATACCGTGCTCCTCATCTCCCTGTTGGGTTATCTGTTAGCCGCTATGAGACGAGTGGATAGCTACCACGCTCTCATAAGTTTTGGCAACAGCAGGTCGAGTGATCAGATTTTGCTTTGGTACCGTGTGTTCAGATGAGTGGATAGCTACCATGCTCTCACGCACATCGTGGCCACTACTATTCTTTGTTTGATCTGTTCACAACTGTTGAGCTGGTCCTTGAGATCCTTTGACTCCCTGTTCGGTTGTAGTCCGTCGATCTTGCATCATGTTATCTCATGCATAGCATGTGCATTTATATCTGTTTCCATCTATTTGCTGTTTGTATTGCTCTCCGTACTGGGGTTTGACCCCATGTCCCTCTGGGGCTGGTTGCTTTGCTTGTTTATGTGTGTTCAGGTTACCTTGGGTTGAGTGTCAAAGTTATATATTGTTAGAGTAGATGCCCAACTAGCCAACTTGTGGCGTGTGGGTTTATTGACTCTTGTGTATAACGATCTTTATTTATGAAATACGCATTTCTATATGGCATTATTTATTTTCATTATGTTATAATGTTAACAATTGTGTTGGATAAAGACCTAGAATGCACCATAGTGTATGTTAGATGTGATAGTGGATATGATGGCTATCATGAAACACATCTAATAGTCACTGTGTATTCTGAATTCGTTCCTAGTCGATTGGGCCGTCAAAATGAGGATAAGGCCGCCCGAGCTTGAGACTAGCATCTGCAATGTGAAGTACCATGTTTAGGGAAAATTGTGATGTTCTGAGCATGCAGATGGATAGTGACCTGATGATCTATCGAACTACCCTCGTTCGGACTTTCCAAGTGGTTACCATTTGTCGAGTGGATAAGTCCGAGGTCTTGGTTGTACTGATTAGTCCTCACTCCTAGAAACGTCATTGAGACTCTACATGATAGGCGCCTCACTTTGACCCGTTTACCGACTCACTTGGGGTCATTAGGTGGCGGGATTGGGTGAGGTCCCGATGCATGTAGGAGTCGATGCTTCGTTGTCGAGGATTCACAGCTCACTTTTATGCGTGGATAACCTATGCTATCTGAGGAGACAGTAGTGTGATAAATCTCTGGCCAGAGTACTGGATGTGTTTTAGGTAAATGGAATTGCCTAGTAACACTCGCGATGTCACTATTTGATCTCCAAGATGTATGCATAGTTATCGGATCTCTAGCGACTCTCGATTTACCAATGGTCGTTGATCTGATCGGGATATATGAGTTGAAAGGACCGTACTGTAAGCTAACCACGACCGACTGGTTCTTGCAGGCACTATCAGTGATACCTAGGGGGTCATGGGGCGATGTTGCTAGGCGCTTTACCATGATCCGATGGGCAAGTCCGAAATTGTGATTTTGGAGTCACAATGGTTGTGGGCCCATGGATAGTTGTATCCCTGAACCATTGAGGGTCACACAAGTACTGGGTTCATGATTCCCGCACGGAAATTGAGCTCAATGTGTTGAGCATAGGAGGAGGAATTTAGGGAGTGCGACTTCCTAAAAGTCAACAGGGGTCAAATTGCGATTTCCCAAAGTTGAGGGGCTAAACTGTAATTTTGGGCTAGGTGATCTGAAAAATTGTTTTCGCATCATAATA
>KQ995423.1:37079-49785 GCA_001598015.1 Dorcoceras hygrometricum
TATTCTGAATTCGTTCCTAGTCTATTGGGCCGTAAAAATGAGGATAAGGCCGCCCGAGCTTGAGACTAGCATCTGCGATGTGAAGTACCATGTTTCATTGGTAGGGAACATTGTGATGTTCTGAGCATGCAGATAGATAGTGACCTGGTGATCTATCGAACTACCCTCGTTCGAACTTTCCAAGTGGTTACCATTTGTCGAGTGGATAAGTCTGAGGGCCGTCAAAATGAGGATAAGGCCGCCCGAGCTTGAGACTAGCATCTACGATGTGAAGTATCATGTTTCATTGGTAGGGAACATTGTGATGTTCTGAGCATGCAGATAGATAGTGACCTGGTGATCTATCGAACTACCCTCGTTCGAACTTTCCAAGTGGTTACCATTTGTCGAGTGGATAAGTCTGAGGTCTTGGTTTTACTGATTAGTCCTCACTACTCGAAACTTCATTGAGATTCTACATGATAGGCGCCTCACTTTGACCCGTTTACCGACTCACTTGGGGTCATTGGGTGACGGGATTGGGTGAGGTCCCGATGCATGTAGGAGTCGATGCTTCGTTGTCGAGGATTCACCGCTCGCTTTTATGCATGGATATCCTATGCTATCTGAGGAGACAGTAGTGTGATAAATCTCTGGCCAGAGTACTGGATGTGTTTTAGGTAAATGGGTTTGCCTAGTTACACTCGCGACGTCACTATTTGATCTCCAAGATGTATGCATAGTTATCGGATCTCTAGCGACTCTCGATTTACCGATGGTCGTTGATCTGATTGGGATATATGTGTTGAAAGGACCGTACTGTACGCTAACCACGACCGACTGGTTCTTGAAGACACTATCAGTGATACCTAGGGGGTCATGGGGCGATGTTGCTAGGCGCTTTACCATGATCTGAGGGGCAAGTCCGAAATTGTGATTTCGGAGTCACAATGGTTGTGGGCCCACGACTAGCTGTATCCCTGAACCATTGAGGGTCACACAAGTACTGGGTTCATGATTCTCGCACGGAAATTGAGCTCAATGTGTTGATCATAGGAGGAGGAATTTATGGAGTGCGACTTCCTAAAAGTCAACAGGGGTTAAATTGCGATTTCCAAAGTTGAGGGGCTAAACTGTAATTTTGGACTAGGTGGTCTGAGAAATTGTTTTCACATCATAATATTCAGTTTTGGAAACTGAGTCGATCGGTCCAATCTGATCGTCGATCGGAATTGTGATGAAGCCACGGTGGTACGGTTGAAACTAATGTTCATATGGACCTGGGCCCGCCCCAGGCCCATTGGGCTAGTGAAAGCCCATCATTGGTCTACTTATGCTAGACCTAGGGCTACACATCATAAGACACAACCTACAACCCTAGCTCTCAATAGCCGTCGCCCCCTCCTCCAATTCTCCCTCGCCGCCGCCGAGCACCACGCGCCGCCGCCGGCCGCCGCACGCGCCGCCGCCTACCGTTTTCGGACTTGTTCCGATCGTCGTGTTTGGGAGATTCCATTCGTGTCGAATTCGTCAGTCCTTCTAGTGCAGGCTGACGAAGGATTGTTGCTTCCGATCGTTGACCTGATTAGACGATCTACCGCCGCCTACCTTTTGAAGTTCCGGTTTCCCTGTGAAACTGGTCGGAGCCAGGCGCCTAGACGCCAGCGAGGTAACAATCGATAAACATCCTATGTATGGTTTATTGTATTGTTTTGATGTATTGAACGATTCCCGGTGCAAAATTTTAAACTTCCGCTGCGCCCCGCGAAACGGGATCCGGATCCGCCACTTACGCCAACATATATATTGTATGATTATGTAATAGAGTCGTCACAGGGGAATGTACCGTAAGGATGTGATGTTCTATTGCTGATTTGATAGTTTTGTTTTTTGGGAGACACTCGATGCTTGTATTTGTGTTATGCAGCTGTTAGTGTTTAGCTTTTGAGTTGTTGTAAAACCAATATTTTGAGTATCAATGTATTTTCAAATTAGGTTTTCTCAGTCAGGCCAAAGAGAAAATTTTAGCCACTTTTGAATGCTTCCGCCGTTGTTAATTGCATGGTTAATCTCTGTATTGTGCACCGAGCCTGACATTTTTGGTATCAGAGCTTAAACTGGGATAAGCTCGAATTCTTTTGATCACACTTGAGTCTAGGCACTTTGTTGCTTGTTGCATGTGTTTGACTATGTGATATATTTGCTGTGTGATCTCACTGTTTTAGTGTTGAATAGATGCCGCCTAGACATAGCGGTAGAGCTTCAAGGCAGATTCCGACTGAGTTTGAGGGTCAGAACGAGGAAGGGGAGCATAGTGTTCCTATTCATAGACGTGCTAGGCAGGTTGACGACGAGGTAGATGTGTTGGCTGCCCGTGTGAACGAGATGGAACTGATCATGGTGAGGTTTTAGCGTATGAATCCTCAGACTTTTGATGGTAACGAGAGTAGTTCTGATGCGGAGTCCTGGCTGCAGCATATTACAGGGCTGTTTGGTAGAGTGCGCTATGATGATTAGCGCAGACTGAGTTTGGTGACCTTCCAGCTGAGGAAGAATGCAGAGCGATGATGGAGAGGTGCTTCACGTACGATAGAGGAGACTGGTATGAGGATTACTTGGGATAGTTTTTGTACTACGTTCCGTCAGGAATATGTTCTGGAGTCCTATGTGACTGCCCGGCGAGATTTTGATAACTTTGTTCAGGGAACCATGTCGGTGGGAGAGTATGCTCGAAGGTTTAGGCCGCATGGTAATCAGTTTAAGAATAAGCAGGATTCTAGTTCTTCTGGTTCGGGAAGTTCGAGCAGCAGTAGCAGCTCTAGGGCTATCTTTTGTGGTCAGTGTGGAGGCAAACACCCTACGACGCAGTGTGTGGGGGTTCAGGGTGCTTGCAATAATTGTGGGCAGTATGGACATTTGGTGAGAGTGTGTCCTTTGGCTGGATCTCAGCACATCGCTGCCCCACCATAGGTTCGTTCTGGTGGGTCATCTAGTCGTCTTTCTTTCCCTGTTCATCAGCAGAGGGTGGAGGAAGCTCAGCATAGGCCGTTTCAGTAGCCTGGTTCTTCGCATTTTGGACAGTCTTCCCAGCCCCAGTTCTCAGGACCTTAGCATGCCCAGGTTAATGCCATGACGCGGGAGAAAGCGGAGGACACGCCCGGAGGAGTGATCGTAGGTACTTGTACTGTCTTTTATTTTCCAGCACGTGTATTGTTTGATACTGGAGCATCACATTCGTTAATAGCTTATGCATTTGTGGTTGAGCATGGTTTGCATACCACTTCTTTATGTGATGTTTTTTCTGTTGCGACTCCTGCCGGCGTGAGCCTATTCTCCAAATATATTTTGTTGAATGGCATTCTTAGGTTTGGTGAGAACGTGTTGGTGGCGACTTGATTCGGATATTGATGTGGGATTTTGATTGCATAGTTGGAATGGACGAGTTGTCTAGTTTTAGGGCCACTGTGGACTGTTTCCATGGCGTTGTGCATTTTCGGGCCCAGTCTGGCGTGAATTGGAACTTCTAACGGCCATAATTCCCAATTGAAGATTCCGTTGATCTCTGCTATGGAGATGTTTGGCCTGTTGCCGTTGGACAATATCGGGTTTGTGATTTATGCTTTGCATGCATCATCGAAGTCGCATGGGGATCTTAGTGACATCCCCGTTGCTCGTGATTTCCCTGACGTGTTTCCGGAGGAGATTCCTAGTTTTTCTTCGAGGAGGGAGATCGACTTCAACATTGAATTGGTACCTGATACAGCTCCTATTTCGTGAACCCCGTATCGTTTAGCACCTGCCGAGTTGAGGGAGCTGAAGGTACAGCTTAGCGATTTGTTGGAGAAAGGTTTTATTCGACCAAGAATGTCACCGTGGGGAGCTCCTATTTTGTTTGTGAAGAAGAATGATGGTTCGATGAGGATTTGCATCAACTTTCGGCAAGTACCCTTTACCGATGATCGATGATTTGTTCGATCAGCTTTAGGGTTCAGCTGTGTTTTGTAAGATCGATCTGCGTTCAGGGTACCATCAATTGCGGATTCGAGAGGAAGATGTTGCGAAAACTACATTTCGTAAGAGGTATGGGCATTATGAGTTCTTGGTTATGCCTTTTGGTTTGACTAATGCCCCTGCAGTTTTCATGGACTTGATGAATCGAGTCTTTAGAGAGTTCACCGATCAGTTTGTGATTGTGTTCATAGATGACATATTGGTGTATTCAAAGACTCCAATACAGCACAAAGGGCATTTGAGGTTGGTTCGCCAAACACATTGAGACTCGCAGTTGTACGCCATGTTTTCTAAGTGAGAGTTTTGGTTGGATAGAGTAGTGTTTCTGGGTCATGTCATTTTGGCCGGTGGATTCTGTAGATCCCAGCAAAGGTAGAGGCCGTAGTGAATTGGGAACGCCCAAAGAATGTTTCAGAGATTCGCAGCTTTTGGGATTGGATAGCTATTATCGACGCTTTATCAAGGGATTTTCTAGTATAGCTAAGCCTATGACTCAGTTGACCCAGAAGGACAAGAGATTTGTTTGGACGGAGGAATGTGAGAACAGCTTTCGATTTCTCAAAGAGAAGCTAACTACAGCGCCAGTGTTAGCTTTACCTTCCGGTTCAGGAGGTTTTGTGGTTTGTCCTGATGCTTAGATTAGTGGATTGGGTTGCGTGTTGATGCAAAATGATTGAGTCATTGCGTATGCCTCCCATCAGTTAAAACCTCATGAGACTCGATACCCAGTTCATGATTTGGAGTTGGCAGCAGCGGTCTTTGCTTTGAAGATTTGGCGCCACTATCTGTATGGCGAACAAATTGTGGTGTATACAGACCACAAGAGTCTTCAGGATCTTTTCTCTCAGTCAGATTTGAATATGAGACAGCGTAGATGGATGGAGCTGCTTAAATATTTTGATTGTGAGATCCAATATTAGCCTAGGAAAGTGAATGTAGTTGCTGATGCCCTGAGCAGGAAAGCTCAAGTGTCGATGCTTGCATCGTTATCTATCTCGAAGGTTCATGAGCATCTGAGCACTACTGGTTGTCGTTTTTACCCGGATGATGACTATGTTGTGGTTTCATCTTTTCAAGTTGAGCCATAGATTGTTTCGAATATTAGGGCAGCTCAGAGAACGTATCCGAATTTCCATGAGTTGAAGTTAAAGACTCGAGCTGGACAGTTGGAGAATTATTCAGTCACATCTGATGGTTGTTTGAGATTTCGTGGCAGGTTGGTAGTGCCAAATCTGATTGATTTGAAGGATGAGATATTGAGAGAAGCTCCCTGTAGTAGACATAATGTCCATCCTGGTGCAAGGAAGATGTACCATGGCTTGAAGCCGCACTATTAGTGGGCAAGTTTGAAGAGCGATGTGCTGGTTTTGTCGCTCGCTGTCTGAATTGCCAGAAAGTTAAAGCAGAAAGGATGAGACCTGGTGATTTATTGCAGATTTTAGAGGTGCCCCAATGGAATTGGGAGCATGTAGAAATGGATTTTGTGACCCATTTGCCTCGTTCTAGCAGAGGTTGTGATGCTATTTGGGTAGTAATTGGGATGTGTTCTGATGCATAACGGGTATGTGATTGCGTACGTGTCTCGACAGTTGAAGCCCCATGAGACGAGATACCCCGTTCATGATCTCGAATTGGCAGCGATTGTTTTTGCCTTGAAGATCTGGCGTCTCTACTTGTATGGTGAAGAGTTTGTGGTGTACACAGACCACAAGAGTTTGAAGTATATCTTCACTCAGTCAGATCTAAACATGAGATGGCATCGTTGGATGGAGTTACTCAAGGATTTTGATTGTGAGATTCAGTATCAGCATGGGAGGATGAACTTAGTAGCCGATGCTTTGTGTGAGACCTGATTTTCTATTAAGGATTAATTTTTGGAATTAATCGGTTGATTTAGAGATTTCGTGGTTTAGATCTCTGTTTTGAGTTGCATTTTCGGGTTCCATTTCGTGCGTTGAGAAATTCTGGATGCTTTCGTGTTTTTGAGTTTTGAGGCGAAAGCTGGTCGGTGGCGAAAACAGTCGTAGCTTGTTTTGGTAGCGCAGGGCATGAAACGCCGTCGTTTGAGATGTTGCGACTGGTGTTTCGTATGTTGCGACTGGTTGTGCATTGCAGCTGCGACTGGTTTTATGCAAGGAGTTGTTGCGACTGGATAAACAGTCGAGAGCTATGGTAAACGTGGGTCAACTTTCCTGTAGCTCGAAGAGGATGCGTCGTCGTTCGTTGTTGCGACTGGAAGTCCAGCTGCGAGTGAGTTTCGACGCTATTTCTTGCGGCTGGTATTTTGCGAGAACTAGCGACTGGATGACGTCAGTGGAGCGACGTCGTTCGAATTAGTTGCAACGCTGCATTTTAAGGTTGCGACTGGTACCAGACGAGGGAAGCGTTGTGCGTTGTTTTGTGTTTGCGTATGGATGACCAGCAGCTGGTATTAAGGAGTGAGCATCCTATGCGACGTCGTCTGGATAAGTTGGTGCGACGCCGTTTTGAGGACCAGTCGATGGTTTGCCTTGTGATTGATTTTAGCGTCAGGTCGACTGGCTGTCCAGCTTTTGTATTTTTGAAACAGCGTCTGGTTGTCCAGCTGCGAGAGATTGTTCGCTACTGTAGCTTGCAGCTGGTGGTGATCACTGTAGTTAGCGACTGGATTTGTTTAGCGTGGCTCGAGATATCATCAGCTGTTGGTTCTTGCGTCTGCTGGTTTCGGAAATTGTTAGTGTCGACTGGTTTTGTCGGTAGACAATTATTGGTGTTGTTTTCCAGTCGTTGCTAGTGCTATTTATAGGAAGACTTGGTCTTCGTATCGTGATATCTTTTCTCATACTTAGCATATATTTCCAGCCTTTCGTTCCTTATCTTTCGAACCCTAGAACACTGTTCAGCCGTGAGCTTTTCCGGCGATTTCCCATCGTTCAGCGGTTGTTTTGGCTCGTGCGAGGTAGCGTTGGACTCCTCTTGAGAAGCTCTTCCAATTCATATCAGTTTTAGAAGCTGTAATTGGCTAGTCGAGGAACGCGAAGTTGCTGCCGTTCGAGTGTTGCGTCGATTTAGTAGAACTATGTTCTGGTTTTCGGTGAGACTTTGTTCCTAGCCTTAGTTTTTAAGCTTTCTATATAATTGTTGAGATATATTGAGCAGCTGGTCGAGTGAGACTCCCAGCCGTGAGCTTTATTAGCAACCCGTTAGATTTACGTTGTGTATGCCGTGTGTTCAATAGGCTTTTACCAGAGTCTTCGGGATTTCTAGCAGGGTTAGTTGTTGCTCAGTATAAGGTACGGATTTGAGCTTGTTTTACAGCGAAGTTATGGCTTGGATGAATTGTAGTCGCTGGTATCTGGAATTGCCGTGCCTGCTGGTTGTGTTCTGTGGAGAATTGTGTATGCTATTTGTGTATTTGCTGCGTTGCATATGTTTATATGCTTGCATTCCCGCCTGTTGCATACACGCATGGTATTCCTATCCAGTTTTGGTAGTCTTTGTACCATTGTTGCATTGTTATTGTTTTCTTACCAGGATGTGAGGGCGAGCGGCAATACCGCACTCTCATATCCCTGCTGGGATCGTAGCCACCATGAGCCGAGTGGTTAACTACCACAGTTCATGGGCGAGGCAACAGCAGGTTGAGTTGTTTGATGCATCCGGTAAGTGGGTGTAGTATCATGGCGAGTGGCTCACTACCACACTGTGAACACACCCCGTGGCCACCTGTACGTTGTCGATGATTCTTGGAGCTATGTTTGAGTTCCTTAGCTCCCTTGTGGGTCGAGCTTTCCATTGTTCCTTGGCGTCTCATGCATAGCACCTGCATTTTTATTCCTTGCTGTATTTCTGTTGTATTATTGCTCTCCGTACTGGGGTTTGACCCCATGTCCCCCCCGAGGCTTGGTTTGTTTCTTTGTTATGTTTTTTTCAGGAAACCCAGGTTCTACATCTGGTAGTGGGTTTAACCCAGCTGGTGGTGCCCCAGGAGGTGGCTAGTGTGTCCCAGTAGCATATAGCATATATATATATGTATCAGTTAGCCAGGGGGATGCCCTGCGCTTTGTTGTTGTACCCGTAGGGGAATATGATACATGTTGGACTTATGTATGCTTTGTTGTTAAACGTTTATGATTTGGGAACTTATTTTAAGTATTGTTGTATTTTAAATTATACGTTTAAAACCGTCGGGCCTAAAAGCGAAAATTTTACCCACTTTTTGATAGCTTCCGCATGTGTTTATTTGTTGTGAGCATGAGGCCTGACATTTTTGGTATCAGAGCTTAAACTGGGATAAGCTCAATTCCTTTGATCACACTTGAGTCTAGGCACAGTGTTGCGTGTTGCATGTGCTTGACTTATATGACTATGTGCTGTATATTTTGTGTTATATGCTTTCTATGCTGTATCTGTTCTGTTTTTCCTTATCCTGTTGAGTTTTTTAGATGCCGCCTAGACGTCGTGGTCATAGTAGGGGTCTATTCCAGGAATCAGGAGGACAGAATGAGGATCAGTCTAGTGCGCCTAGTCATACTCTTGAAAGTAGTGGAGAGGAGGAGGCTGCAGCTCCGCCGGCTCCGGTAGAGAGAATGGATGTGGTCATAGCTCGGTTTCAGAGGATGAGTCCTCCTATCTTCAATGGTGATGAGTCGAGTGAGGACGCGGATTCTTGGCTCCATAGCGTCATACATCTGTTTGATCGAGCCCAGTATGACGACGATCTCCGATTGAGGTTGGTGACCCTTCTGTTGAGGAAGTCCGCAGAGCGTTGGTGGAGAGGTACGTCTAGTACCTTACTGGAGACTGGTGTTGGCATTACTTGGGACACTTTCTATCAGGTCTTCAGGCAGGAGTATGTCCCCAACTCATATGTAGCTGTCCGTGAGCGGGAGTTCGAATTTTTGGAGCAAGGTTCGTTGTCTGTACGCGAGTACGCTCGCAAGTTTTCTGCTTTGTTGGCGTATGTTCCGCATGTTGCTGGCCGGGAGAGGGCCAAGAGCACCAGGTTTGTGGAGGGCTTGAATGGGGATCTGTACCAGAGAGTTTTGACAAGCAATCCCAAGTCTTATGCTGAGGCCGTGGATACTGCTATCCACATCGAGGAGGGCATGAAGAGCCGTAGTGCGCCTAGTGTTCAGCTTAGTGACGTTCCTGTGGTGCGACAATTTCCTGATGTGTTTCCGGAGGAGATTCCTGGTTTTCCTCCGAGGCGGGAGATAGACTTCAGCATAGAGTTGGTGCCAGGCACAGCTCCGATTTCTCGTGCCCCGTATCGTCTAGCGCCTGCGGAGTTGAGAGAACTCAAGGTTCAGTTAGATGATTTGCTGGAGAAGGGTTTCATTCGCCCTAGTATGTCACCGTGGGGAGCGCCCATTTTGTTTGTAAAGAAGAAGGATGGCTCAATGCGGATGTGCATTGATTTCCGTCAGTTGAATAAAGCCACTGTGAAGAATAAGTACCCGTTGCCGAGAATTGATGATCTGTTTGATCAGTTGCAAGGTTCTGCGGTGTATTCTAAGATTGATCTTCGTTCCGGGTACCATCAGCTCAGAGTAAGAGAACAAGATGTCGTGAAGACGGCGTTTCGTACGAGGTACGGACATTTTGAGTTTTTGGTGATGCCGTTTGGGTTGACAAACGCGCCTGCAGTCTTCATGGATCTGATGAACCGAGTCTTCCGAGAGTTCATAGATCAGTTTGTGATTGTTTTTATTGACGAAATCTTAGTTTACTCGAAGACTCCGAGGGAGCACAAGGAGCACTTGGAGATGGTTCTTCTGAGGTTGAGAGAGCAGCAGTTGTATGCGAAGTTTTCCAAGTGCGAGTTTTGGTTGCAACGTGTTGTATTTCTGGGCCATGTCATTTCAGCGGATGGCATTTCTGTGGATCCCAGTAAAGTGGATGTTGTGTTGAACTGGGAGCGACCGAGAAATGTGTCTGAGATTTTCAGTTTCTTAGGTCTGGCTGGCTATTATCGTCGTTTCATTGAGGGGTTTTCTTCTATAGCTAAGCAGATGACCCAATTGACCCAGAAGGATAAGCGGTTTGTTTCGACTGAGCAGTGTGAGAATGCTTTTCAACTGCTCAAGGAGAAGTTAACTACTGCGCCTGTGTTGGCTTTGCCGTCCGGATCAGGTGGTTTTGTTGTTTGCTCTGACGCTTCGCTAAATGGATTGGGTTGTGTGTTGATGCAGAATGGTAGAGTCATTGCGTATGCCTCGCGGCAGTTGAAATCGCACGAGACTCGTTACCCAGTTCATGATCTGGAGTTAGCAGCGGTGGTCTTTGCGTTAAAGATCTGGCGTCACTACCTGTATGGCGAGCAATTTGTGGTGTACTCCGACCACAAGAGTTTGCAGTATCTGTTTTCGCAGCCTGACTTGAACATGAGACAGCGTAGGTGGATGGAGTTGCTTAAGGATTTTGACTGTGAGATTAAATACCAGCCAGGGAAGTCGAACGTAGTGGCTGATGCGTTGAGCAGGAAGGCTAGTGAGATGCTTGCGTCGTTGTACATCTCCAAGGATCAAGAGAATCTTAACACTACGGGTTGGAGATTCTACCCTGCTGAGGATTGTGTGATGGTTTCATCTTTCCAAGTGGAACCGCAGATTGTTTCTAGCATTCGAGCAGCTCAAAGGACCGATCCGTCAATCCACGAGTTGAAGATAAAAGTCAGGGCTGGCGAACTTGAGGACTATTCTGTCTCGTCCGATGGTTGTTTGCGTTTCCGGGGCAGGTTGGTTGTGCCCAATTTGATTGATTTGAAGGAAGAGATCCTTCGAGAAGCGCACTGTAGCAGACATAGTGTTCATCCTGGTGCACGGAAGATGTACCATGCTTTGAAGCCGCACTTTTGGTGGGCTGGCCTGAAGAGCGATGTGGCTGGTTTTGTCGCTCGTTGTTTGAACTGTCAGATGGTAAAGGCCGAAAGGATGAGACCTGGTGGTCTGTTGCAGAGTTTAGAGGTGCCCCAATGGAATTGGGAGCACATTGCGATGGATTTCGTAACGCATTTGCCTCGTTCCAGCCGAGGGTGCGATGCTGTTTGGGTAGTTGTAGACCGTTTGTCTAAGTCTGCACACTTCATTCCCTATGGGATGACCTTCTCGTTGAAGAAGATGGCGAAGCTGTACGTTAATTTTGTTGTTAGATTGCATGGTGTGCCTGTTTCAATCGTGTCTGACCGAGATCCGAGGTTTACTTCCAGGTTTTGGAAGAGTTTGCAGACAGCTTTGGGCACTAGATTGGCTATGAGTACCGCGTATCATCCCCAGACAGATGGCCAATCTGAGCGAACTATCCAGACGTTATAGGATATGTTGCGTGCTGTTGTGTTGGATTTCGGAGGTAGTTGGCAAGACGCGTTGTCTTTAGTTGAGTTTTCGTATAATAACAGCTACCAAGTGACGATTGGCATGGCGCCATTCGAGGCTTTGTATGGCCGCAAGTGCAGATCGCCAGTGTGTTGGGAAGAAGTGGGGGAGAAGCAGCTATCTGCCCCTGACTTTGTGCAGCAGATGAAAGATCACGTGGATCTTATCAGACAGCGGATGAAAGCTGCCCAGGATCGCCAAGCCAGTTATGCGAATAAGAGGCGTCGACCTCTTGAGTTTCAGGTTGGTGATCGTGTATTTCTCAAGGTTTCTCCGTTTCGTAGTGTGATGCGCTTTGGACGCAAGGTAAAGTTAGCCCCTCGTTACGTTGGTCCGTATGAGATTGTCGAGAGGATTGGCCCTTTGGCGTATCGTTTGTTGTTGCCGTCCGAGTTATCTTCTTTGCATGACGTCTTTCACGTTTCTATGTTGAGGAAGTACGAGCCAAATCCGTCTCATGTGCTTGGAACTGACGAGGTAGAGATAGATCAGTCGTTGAGCTATCAAGAATACCCTTTGCAGATCCTTGGCAGAAAAGAGAAACAGTTGAGGAATAAGACCATTCCTTTAGTGTGGTGCAGTGGAGCAAGCATGGTAGGGAAGAAGCTACTTGGGAGCTGGAAGAGAAGATGCAGCGCGAGTGGCCGCATCTGTTTGAGTAGCTGTTGAGCTAGATTTTCCAGTAGCTAGTAGCTTTGCTGTTTTCTTCCTTAGTTGTTGTGATGTGTTTGCTCAGTTATCTTGAACTCTTGGCTTAGTGTTGGGCGAGTTCTGGTGTTAGTTTTTATTTCTATTTTAGCCTCTGCTGTTGTTTGTTGATTCAGGATTGTTGTTGTGATTTCGAGGTCGAATCCTTTTAGTGGGGGAGAAATGTGAGACCTGATTTTGTATTAAGGATTAATTGTTGGAATTAATCGATTGATTTAGAGATTTTGTGGTTTAGATCTCTGTTTTGAGTTGCATTTTCGGGTTCCATTTCGTGCGTTGAGCAATTCTGGATGCTTTCGTGTTTTTTAGTTTTGAGGCGAAAGCTGGTCGGTGGCGAAAACAGTCGTAGCTTGTTTTGGTAGTGCAGGGCATGAAACGCCGTCGTTTGAGATGTTGCGACTGGTGTTTCGTATGTTGCGACTGGTTGTGCATTGCAGCTGCGACTGGTTTTATGCGAGGAGTTGTTGCGACTGGATAAACAGTCGAGAGCTATGGTCAACGCGGGTCAACTTTCCTGTAGCTCGAAGAGGATGCGTCGTCGTTTCGTTGCTGCGACTGGGAGTCCAGCTGCGAGTGAGTTTCGCCGCTATTGCTTGCTGCTGGTATTTCGCGAAGAGCTAGCGACTGGATGACGTCAGTGGAGCGACGTCGTT
>KQ995423.1:50419-63466 GCA_001598015.1 Dorcoceras hygrometricum
TGAGCATCCTATGCGACGTCGTCTGGATAAGTTGGTGCGACGCCGTTTTGAGGACCAGTCGATGGTTTGCCTTGTGATTGATTTTAGCGTCAGGTCGACTGGCTGTCCAGCTTTTGTATTTTCAAAACAGCGTCTGGTTGGCCAGCTGCGAGGGATTGTTCGCTACTGTAGCTTGCAGCTGGTGGTGATCACTATAGTTAGCGACTGGATTTGTTTAGCGTGGCTCGAGATTTCATCAGCTGTTGGTTCTTGCGTCTGCTGGTTTCGGAAATTGTTAGTGTCGACTGGTTTTGTCGGTAGACAATTATTGGTGTTGTTTTCCATTCGTTGCTAGTGCTATTTATAGGAAGACTTGGTCTTCGTATCGTGATATCTTTTCCCATACTTAGCATATATTTCCAGCCTTTCGTTCATTATCTTTCGAACCCTAGAACACTGTTCAGCCGTGAGCTTTTCCGGCGATTTCCCGTCGTTCAGTGGTTGTTTTGGCTCGTGCGAGGTAGCGTTGGACTCCTCTTGAGAAGCTCTTCCAAATCATATCAGTTTTAGAAGCTGTAATTGGCTAGTCGAGGAACGCGAAGTTGCTGCCGTTCGAGTGTTGCGTCGATTTAGTAGAACTACGTTCTGGTTTTCGGTGAGACTTTGTTCCTAGCCTTAGTTTTTTAGCTTTCTATGTAATTGTTGAGATATATTGAGCAGCTGGTCGAGTGAGACTCCCAGCCGTGAGCTTGATTAGCAAACCGTTAGATTTACGTTGTGTATGCCGTGTGTTCAACAGGCTTTTACCAGAGTCTTCGGGATTTCTAGCAGGGTTAGTTGTTGCTCAGTATAAGGTACGGATTTGAGCTTGTTTTACAGCGAGTTATGGCTTGGATGAATTGTAGTCGCTGGTATGTGGAATTGCCGTGCCTGCTGGTTGTGTTCTGTGGAGAATTGTGTATGCTATTTGTGTATTTGCTGCGTTGCATATGTTTATATGCTTGCATTCCCGCCTGTTTCATACACGCATGGTATTCCTATCCAGTTTTGGTAGTCTTTGTACCATTGTTGCATTGTTATTGTTTTCTTACCAGGATGTGAGGGCGAGCGGCAATACCGCACTCTCATCTCCCTGCTGGGATCGTAGCCACCATGAGCCGAGTGGTTAACTACCACAGTTCATGGGCGAGGCAACAGCAGGTTGAGTTTTGCATCCGGTAAGTGGGTGTAGTATCATGGCGAGTGGCTCACTACCACACTGTGAACACACCCCGTGGCCACCTGTACGTTGTCGATGATTCTTGGAGCTATGTTTGAGTTCCTTAGCTCCCTTGTGGGTCGAGCTTTCCATTGTTCCTTGGCGTCTCATGCATAGCACCTGCATTTTTATTCCTTTCTGTTATTTCTGTTGTATTACTGCTCTCCGTACTGGGGTTTGACCCCATGTTCCTCCGAGGCTTGGTTTGTTTCTTTGTTGCGTTGTTTTCAGAAAACCCAGGTTCTACAGCTGGTCGTGGTTTCAACCCAGCTGGTGGTGCCTCAGAAGTTTCTGTTATTTCTGTTGTATTATTGCTCTCCGTACTGGGGTTTGACCCCATGTCCCTCCGGGGCTTGGTTTGTTTCTTTTTTATGTTGTTTTCAGGAAATCCACGTTCTACAGCTGGTCGTGGGTTTAACCCAGCTGGTGGTGCCCCAGGAGGTGGCTAGTGTGTCCCAGTAGCATATAGCATATATTTATATGTATCAGTTAGCCAGGGGGATGCCCTGCGCTTTGTTGTTGTACCCGTAGGGGAATATGATACATGTCGGACTTATGTATGCTTTGTTGTTAAACGTTTATGATTCGAGAACTTATTTTAAGTATTGTTGTATTTTAAATTATACGTTTAAAACCGTCGGGCCTAAAAGCGAAAATTTTACCCACTTTTTGATAGCTTCCGCATGTGTTTATTTGTTGTGAGCACGAGGCCTGATACTTTGAGTAGGAAAGCTCAGCCTACGATGTTGACGTCTTTGAGTATCTCGAGAATCCATGAGCAGTTGGGTACTTCTAGTTAGTGATTCCATCCGAGTGATCAGTATTTCATAGTTTCTTCTATTCAGGTTGAACCACATATTGTGATTCACATCAGAGAGGCACAGCGGACTGATACTTATATCCATGAATTGAAGATTAAGGCTTAGAATGGTCAGTCTAGTGATTTTTCTGTTGCGTCTGATGGGTGTTTGAGATTTCGAGGAAGATGGGTGGTTCCTAACCTGGTTGATTTGAAAGAGACTATTTTGAATGAAGCACATTGTAGTCGATATAGTGTGCATCCGGGCGAGAGAAATATGTACCATGCTTTGAAGTCTCACTACTGGTGGTAAGGCATGAAGAGCGACATTTCTGGTTTTGTTGCTCGATGTTTGAATTGTCAGTAGGTCAAGGCATAAAGGATGAGACCTGCTGGATAATTGCAAGTTTAGAAGTGCCTCAGTGGAATTGGGAACACATCGCCATGGAATTTTACCTCGATTAGCTAGGGGATGCGATGCGATTTGGTTGGTGATTGATAGATTCTGGAAGTCGGCCCATTTCATTCCCTATGACGTGAGGTGTTCGATGAAGAAATGGCGAGACTGTACATCGACCATGTGGTTAGATTGCATGGAGTGCCTGTTTTGATAGTGTCTGATATAGATCCAAGATTCACATATCGATTTTGGTAGAGTTTTCAAGCGGCTATGGGTTCAAGATTGGCTATGAGTACAACTTATCATCCTCAGACAGATGGCCAATCCGAGAGAACCATTCATTATTTAGAGGATATGTTGCGAGCAATTGTGATGGATTTCAATGGTGGCTGGCAGTATTCCTTATCCTTGGTTGAATTTTCTTATGACAACAGCTACCAAGTAAATATTGGGATGGCTCCATTTGAAGCGTTATATGGTCGCAAGTGTAGATCTCCGATCTGTTGGGAAGAAGTTGGTGTGAAACAGCTGTCGACCTCTGAATTTGTGCAGCATATGAGGGATCAGATGTCGTTGATTCGGAGTATAATGAAAGCTGCAAAAGATCGCTTCACTAACTATGCTAATAAGAGGCACAGACCTTTGGAGTTTGAGGTTGGTGATCGAGTGTTCCTTAAGATGTCTTCTTTCAAGAGAGTTATGAGGTTCAGATTCAAGGGCAAATTAGCTCCTAGATTTGTTGGTCCCTTCGAGATTATTGAGAGGATTGGACTGTTGGCTTAAATTGCAGCTGCCTGATGAATTAGCAGCGATACACGATGTCTTTCATATGTCAATGTTGAGAAAATATGAGCCAGATCCGTCCCATGTGTTGAGAACTGATGAAGTGGATCTAGATCAGTCCTTGAGTTATGTTGAATATCCAGTGTAGATTCTGGATAGAAAGGAGAAGCAGTTGAGTAATAAGATAATTCTGTTGGTGATGGTCCAATGGAGTAAGCATGGCCGAGAAGAAGCTACCTGGAAAGTGGAAGAAAAGATGAGACAAGAGTGGCCTCATCCGTTTGAGCTTTGATATAAGCATTCCAGGTAATTTTCTGACTTGTTGTCTAGTGTTTTCGTTGATTAGTGCTGGTGTTTTGTTGATTCTGCCCTGTGTTTGCCTTAGATTTTGTGGACGAAATCTGTTAAGGTGGGGAGAATGTGAGGATTGGGATTCAATAATTAGTGATTAATCGGATTTGGCTAAGGATTAATCACGGCAGGCGTGATTATCGAATTTCAGATTTGAGAATTTTGGTCGAATCTGGTTTGTGAATTTTTCAGATTTGACAAAGAGCTGTTCAGCTTTGAGTCGCTAGTTTCTATCGGGTGACATATGAGTCGAATTTGGAGTTGTTTTGTTTTTTTGCTATCGAGATCTGAATTCTGGAAGAATTCAGATTCGAGGTATCCTGGAGTCTCAGATCTGAGGGAATAAGTGTGAGTAGTCAGATATGAATCTAGCGAGAGGAATTTGTTATCGGGTGCACGCGGATGTGAGAGTCAACGAGGAGAGGACACGTGTTAGTCAATGTTGCTGGGTGACCGGTGTAGTTAGCGTTATTCAGATCCGAGTGAGCGTGAGTAGATATGAGCACTGGGATCTGCTTGAGATGTGAGGTAGTGCGTCGTCGTTTTGATTAGTTACGCTTATGTTTAGTGTTACCGTTGAGAATTCAGATTTGAATTAGCGCTGGAAACAGATTCGAGGACTAGTGCCTTAACTCTAGGACTGATGCTGAGATCTGAATATGTCGGTGTCGATTTGCACAGTAGACTTTGACTCGAGGATTTTAATGCAAGTGTTTCCCAACACTTAGTGTATTTTTCGACCCCGATATTTCTTATCGTCCTCCCCAGTAAAACCCTCGATAGTTACTGTTCACCGAACCCTTCTCCATTATTGCCATCGATTTCCATCGTTGTTCGGAGCAAGACTGGTGGCGTTGGATTCGCCTTGCTTAGCTCTATCGATTGATACCAGTCTGGAGTTGTAGATCGACGTGTAGGAGGAGCGCGAAGGATTTACAGTGTTCGAAGATTTTCGCGACAGTTGACCCGAGAGTTCTTTAGTTCGTTTGAGCTTCTGGATTTGAGTTCCCAGGCAGTTCCTGCTATGTTTGTCGAGACCAGAGAGGAAGTATATTTGAGCAGGCTGAGGTTGCCGTGCCCTGGTGAGATTTGTTGAGGTAGAATCTGAGATTTGATGTACGAATTGAGATTCTGTTAACAGCTTTGGGCATAAGCGTGTTAGTATTTTAAGGCATGATTTGTGTTCTGTGAATTCTGTGATTTACGTGAATAGATTTGGCTCAATGTAAGATTTATATGTTCTGTTTATGTGAATTATGCATGCTGAAATCAGATTTGAATTTCTTGGCATTCATGCATACATATTGAGCCTGATGATTGATTGATTAACGATTGAGGGCCACATTGTGACCGGCCGACAGATGTGCCGCGCCTGAAAGGCACAATGCTATCGTCGGAGTGGTGACCTACTGATTTGTTGTGTCTGAATACCACCGAGCTGTGATGGTTAATTTGAGTGGCCAGACCTGAATATCACAGACCGATGATTTCCGCCGGCTGATTGGCTGTGTGTGGTATATAGACTCACCCGATTTGCAAGCTGACTCGTTGGCCTAGATGATCGATTCTTTTATAGCCCTCATGCATTTCATGTTTCAAGATACCGCATGTTTATGAATTGCTGTTGTCTTAGTGCTCTTCTCACTGAGGTTTGACCTCGTATTTCTTTTTTTGCTTTTGTGTTCCTTGGGTCTGTGTTGCCCATTTCAGGAGTCGTAGGTAATCTGGCTGGTCAGAGTGGAGCTTCAGCTAGTAGATCCCCGTTTGGTTGAGTCCCAGTTTATTTGTATTATGTATCCAACTAGGGGATGCCCTGAGTTTCTATGTACGTGGGGATGTGTTGTATTTGAGTTTATTTTATTTCCAGTTTGTTGTTGTTTGGAGTAAATCCTATTTTGAGTATGAATATTTTGAATGATGATTTTATTTTCAGGCCCAAACATTTGAAAATTTTTAAGCCCTATTTTTATGCTTCCGTGATTATGTGCTTAATTGTGCTGTTAATCCTTGTTGATTAGCACGGGGCCTGACATTATGGTTACTCAACCAGAAGAGGCCACTCTCACTGCATCATATTATCAGGCCCCGTGCTAATTAACAATAATTAATAGCACAATTTAGCACATAAATGCGGAAGCATAAAACAGGGCTAAAAATTTTCGAAATCAAATTAGGCCTGAACTCAAATCATCATTTAAAATATCCATACTCAAAATACAATTTTGAATCTAAACTCATACAACAACAGGTAATTCAAATCAAATCAACAGCGATCCCCCGAATACATACAAAATCAGGGCATCCCCTGGATCAATACATAGTAATATAATAACTGGGACTCAAGGAAATGGGGATCGACCAGCTGAAGTTCCAGTCTGTCCAGCTTTGTTACCTGAAGATCCTGCAACTGTGCAACACAGACCAAACAACAAAAGCAGGAAAAGAAAATACGAGGACAAGCCTAAGTACGAAGAGCTATCTAAAACCAGCAAATAATGCAACATGCTATATCTCAAGTTATGAAATGCATGAGGCTGTCAAAGGAATCGGTCAACAAGGCCTGCTAATCAGCTGGCAGTAATCTCAATCGAGTCTCTATACCCGCACAGTGTATCAACCGGGGAAATCATCGGTCCGTGATCTTCAGGCTCATCAGCCATCACAGCTCGGTGGTATTTAGACACAACCAATCAGTCGGTCACCACTCAGATGATAGCGTTGGACCTTTCAGGCACGACACATATGTCTGCCGGTCACAACGTGGCTCTATCTCAGGTCATCAATCAATCAATCTGTCTCAATATGTTTGCATGAATGCCATTCAATAATCAATTCACAATGCATACAATATCAATACGTGAAAACAGAACATCAATAAACCACACAAGGTAACATTTGTTCAAGTAAACATAGCATCATCTCAAACAGATCTCAATAACAAGAAATATAGGCATGATCATGCTCATAGCTGTTTACAGCAGCTCAACTCGTACCTTCAATTCTCAAATTCTACCTCGACAGATCCTACTCAAGCACGGAAATTCCAGCATACACAACCAACTTCCTCCACTGGTCACGTCCAACACAGCAGGGACTTCCCTGGAGCTCAAATCCAGAAGCTCAACGGATAGGATATTGCTCTACTCAGCTGTCACGAGAACACACAAATTCGCAGCCCCTTCGTGCTTCTCCTCTAACGTCAATTCATGCCACTTAACTGGTATCATTCTAAAGAGCAACTCGAGACGAGCTCAGTGCCACCAATCTCGCTCCAAACCACGGCGGAAATAGACGGCAATAAACCGGAGAAGGGTTCGAATGAACAGTATCTATCGAGGGTTTCGAGAAGGAGATAAGAAATATCAGGTTCCAAAAAAATACGCTAAGTGTTGATCAGCACTTGGTATATAAATCTTCGAATCACTACTGTTCTAGGAAATTCAGATCTTTGCTTAAGCTAAGGCACAAATCATCTCAAAGCTGATACCAGCTTTCGCACTCAGCTGAAATGATGCAAGCATTCCAACGCTCTTCCAACTCATATAGCAAACGACGTCGCGCCAAATTAACAACGACGTACCATAGGGACACGTCACCTCGCTACCAATGGCTGATCAACAAACCAGCAGCTGAATAAAACAACGCATCAGATCCCTCAACAGTATATGTCTAACGCGACCAACAGCTGACGCTAAATGTTACACCCAAAACGTTGTCGTTCCAACTTATCAAAACCACGTAGTTTCGATACCCGCTAAGAAACACGATAGCGAAAACAACAGCTGGTTCATGTTCACAAAACGTCATCGCTTCAGAGTCCCTTAGCGCTCTCTGCTGACCATCGCAACTAAAATACCAACGTTTGAAATCCACGTCAGCATTGCTGCTGCTTCTTACCAAAACGCAACGTCTGAAATACCAACAGCTGACGCGATCGCTCATCGATGATGTAAAACCCAAACAGATATCTCTCCCATGACATCTGAACTGCAAATTCGATGCTGATCTCACCCGAGAACCAGCAACTCACAGCTGATCAACTCTAAACCAAATCTGAACATCCAGAAATCACAATTCCATGACAATTTTAATCCAAAAGCTGATTAGCCATTAAATCATACTTAACAGAATTTCTAGTCCTCACACTCTCCCCCACTAGAAATTGATTTCGTCCTTGGAATCAGTTAAGTCATCAAATCCAAATCACAACAGTAAGGTAGCTTATTCATGACACACTATACTAGACACCATTCCTAATCTACACATGCCATACTATCCAGCACAACTCAATACTAAGCAGAATCTCAATTGAGTAGCAAAATCACTTAAACCACAAATCAATCAAGCTAGAAGTTACCTGAAAACGTTGCTGTCATAACTCAAATAGATGAGGCCACTCTTGTCTCATCTTTTCCTCAACTTCCCAGGTAGCTTCTTCACGCCCATGCTTGCTCCATTGGACCATCACCAATGGTATAACCTTATTCCTCAGTTGCTTCTCCTTTCTGTCCAGAATCTGCACTGGATATTCGACGTAGCTTAAGGTCTGATCTAGCTCTACTTCATCATTCCTCAGAACATGGGATGGATCTGGCTCATATTTTCTCGACATTGACACATGAAACACATCATTCATCGCTGCTAACTCATCAGGCAGCTTCCATCTATAAGCCAACTGTCCAATCCGCTCAACAATCTCAAAGGGACCAACGAATCTAGGAGCTAATTTACCCTTAAACCTGAATCTCATAACACTCTTGAAAGGATAAATCTTGAGAAACACACGATCGCCAACCTCAAATTCCAACGTTCTGCGTCTTTTATTGGCATAGCTAGCATATCTATCTTGCGCGGCTTTCATCCTACTCCATATCAAATCAACTTGATCTTTCATTGCTGTACAATCTCAGGAGTAGAAAGTTGTTTCTCACCAACTTCTTCCCAACAAACGGGAGATCTACACTTGCGACCATACAAAGCTTCAAACAGAGCCATTCCAATCGTCATTTGGTAGCTATTTTTATAAGAAAACTCAACTAAGAACAAAGCATCCTGCCAGCCACCACTGAAATCCATCACAACTTCACGCATTATATCTTCTAAAGTCTGAATGGTCCTCTCAGATTGGCCATAAGTCTGGGGGTGATATGCCGTACTAATAGCCAATCTCGAACCCATTGCTGCTTGCAAACTCTTCCAAAATCGAGAGGTGAATCTCGGATATCTATCTGACACTATCGAAACAGGCACTCCATGCAACCTAAGCACATGGTCGACATACAACTTTGCCATTTTATTCATCGAACACCTCACATCATAGGGAATGAAATGGGCTGACTTCGAGAGTCTATCAATCACCACCCAAATCGCATCGCATCCCCTACTCGATCGAGGCAAATGGGTCACAAAATCCATGGCGATGTGCTCCCAATTCCATTGGGTCACTTCTAAACTCTGCAACAATCCACCAGGTCTCATTCTCTCAGCCTTAACCTGCTGGCAATTCAGACATCGAGCAACAAAACCAGAAATATCGCTCTTCATGCTTTTCCACCAGTAGTGAGACTTTAAAGCATGGTACATCTTATTCTCCTCCGGATGTACGCTATATCGACTGCAATGCGCTTCATTCTGAATAGAGTCTTTCAAATCAATCAAGTTCAGAACCACTAACCTTCCACAAAATCTTAGACATCCATCGGAAGCAACAAAGAAATCTCCTGACATACCATTCTGGGCCTTAATATTCAACTCATGGATATACGGATCAGTCCTCTGCGCCTCCCTGATGTCATCACATCTGTGTTTCAACCTGAATCGAAGAAACTATGAAGTACTGATCACCCAGATGGAATCGCCAACCAGAAGTACTCAACTACTCGTGGACTCTCGAGATACTCAAGGATGTCAGCATCGTAGGCTGGGCTTTTCTAATCAAAGCATCGGCAACCAAATTCATCCGCCCAGGCTGATACTGTATCTCGCAATCAAAATACTTAAGCAACTCCATCCAACGACGTTGCCTCATATTCAAATCTGACTGGGTGAAGATATACTTCAAACTCTTGTGGTCGGTGTACACCACAAACTCCTCACCATAAAGGTAGTGTCGCCATATCTTCAAGGCAAACACAATCGCAGCAAACTCAAGATCATGAATGGGGTATCTCGTCTCATGGGGCTTCAACTGTCGAGACACATACGCAATCACGTACCCGTTCTGCATCAAAACACATCCCAAACCACTCAGAGAAGCATCGGAGCACACCACAACCTCCATAACCCGAAGTCAAGTCCAAAACAGGAGCAGTAGTCAACTTCTCCTTCAGCATCTGAAAACTCGACTCACACTCATTAGTCCAAACAAACTTCCTATCCTTCTGGGTCAACTGAGTCATCGGCCTGGCTATCGAAGAAAACTTCTCAATGAAACACCTATAATAGCCAGCTAATACCAAGAAACTACGGATCTCGAAAACATTCCTTGGTCACTCCCATTAAGAAATGCTTTGTTAGGACAAAATTTATTAGTTTTGGTGATAAACAAAATTAGTCAAGAACTTAACAGGAGATCATTTTTCAGTCGACGTGGTGTATTTCAGCAGTTGGACTATTCGTTGGAATTCAGCAGATGGTTTGCAATCAGTCGATGGTTTGATTTCAGCAGGTGTATTAGGTTCGAACGCAAGCATTTGAGAATTAGCGTGTTTTGCTAAGGATTTCAAAATGACAGCGTTCGAAGTAATCAAAATGACACCGTCCGAGTAAGTTGGAACGACGTCGTTGGAGTGCACATTTATATATCAGCAGTTGAACCAGTCAGGGTAATCAGCAGAAAGAGTTCTTGAAGTGAATCAGCAGTTGAATTAAAATATTCCGTTGGAAAATGCAAAACGACAGCGTTTAGATAAGTTGAAACGACGTCGTTTTGAATTACCGTTAGGATTCAGCCGATGGAGTTTGTGCATAGTCAATCGCTGGTATTTCAGCAGATGTATTCTTTAAAGTAAATCAGCAGACAGTTGGTCACTTCAACAGTTAATGTATTTCAGCAGATGGCTACAGTGAATATTAACCAGCAGGTGCATTCATTCAAATGTGTTCCAGTCGCAGTATCATTAACAACGATGATGGAGTTAGAGCTGGTTATCAAAGTAATTTCAGTCGCAAGTTTAAATTGATTCAAATTCGATCGTTTACTCAAAATATGAAAAGATCATCAGGATCGTACTATTGCCTGGAATTAAGGAGACAAGGTAGGTACTGTTTTGGGTAAATAGTACGATGTACAGAGGCCATTTTTCATTGTTTGCACAGAAATGGAAATATGACAAATTGGCTCTGTCAATGGGAATTTTACCTTGTAATGGAGCAGTATTTACGGCGTACGATTTGACAGTGATTCAAACGGGATTTATTTTCCTTTGAAGCACTTATGACCGTTGCAATCGAAGCCTATAAATACCAGGATCTGGATTGAAGAAACCAACCTTCGCTATTATCATATTGCGATCACGCTGTCAAAATATCTCTAGAGCTTACACTTCGTTGAAAGCATTCAAAAAGCTCAACCACTCGAAGAATCTTCATTCGTTGATATTCATTGTTATACCTTCGAGTTTCAATCTCTGGTTCAATCCTTGAATCGAGTTTCTTTGTTTAAGAAACCAGAGATTTTACAGTACTCATAGCTTTGTATTCATTGTTAAATCAATTGAGTCTGTAACGAACTTGCTGTGCAAAGCAGTTCAAAAAATATACAAGTGTTGTAATCAATCAGCAGCTGCATCTGCGTGTTAGATTGTGAAGTGTCTAGGAGTTCATACAAGTGCTGCTTGTGTGATCGGTTGGTTGCAGAAGACCTGTAATCAGCAAATCTTCTAGTGATACCTTCCGAGGAGGAAGATGGGGAGACGTAGGATATTTATATCCGAACTTCCAGAAACAAATTCTGAACCCTCATCTTTTACATACTGCACTTATATATATTGTGCTTATGTACTATTCACAAGTCAATCGGTTTTATTCCGCACTTTTCAAGTTAACCGAGAAACTTGCATAAAACTGAGATACCTTAAGTCTGGTAACTCGGACTTAAGTTAAGCTTTGCTGCAAAACATTTTTAAAAGATTTCAAAAATCGAAGGAGTTCATTCAACCCCCCCCCCCTTCTGAACTCCTATTTACTTATTGATCCTATTTCTGGGACGACCATCAAGTGGTATCAGAGCAGGATCATCTCAATTATTGAACAGCTATCTTTCTGTGCGTTATATTATCTAAATATGTCGATCTCTCACAACAAGATTCCTTTGTTTTCGAGGGAAGAGTATGATGACTGGAAGATTAGGACGCAAGCACATCTAGCGGCTATGGATGATGACATGTGGTATGTCATCACAGAAGGTCCACTGAAAATAATGAAGCCCAATCTGGCATTTGCTGTATCAAATGGTGAACCTCAGTTTCTTGAGAAAGCTAGACACGAATATACCCATGAGGACAAGAAAAAGGCGAACCTAGACAAAGTGGCAAAGGACATACTATTCAAGATGCTGGACAAAGACAAGAACATGTTCAGCAAGATCAAGAACTGTCCCACTGCTAAAGATATATGGGATAAGCTGACCCAGATCTGCGAGGGCAATGACGAAACCAAAGAAAACAAACTAACAGTAGCCCAGCAGAAATATCTATCGATCAAAATGAAGGACGGAGAGACGATGGCTGAGTTCGATGAAATATTCAGCGCTGTGGTGATCGAACTGAACAGTCTTGGAAAAGAATATAGCAACAGGGAGTTGGCACTAAAGGTCATGAGAGCACTACCCAAAGAATGGGACGTGAAGACGATGGCCATGAGGGAGTCGAAGGACCTGAACAAGCTGGATCTCCATGATCTGTTTGCCAATCTGAAGGCATACGAATTTGAACTAGAGACAAGATCAGAAGTTGGTCCATCAACCTCCAAGCCGACAAAAGCTCTTGCTGCTACAACTGCTGAACCATGCTCTCCTAGCACCAGCAAGTCTGCTGACCAGCTCAGTGATGACGTCATGTCCCTCTTCTTCAAGAAGTTTGGGAAATATTTGAGAAGATCCTTTAACCCTTCTACTCCTTACAATAATTTTAATAAATCTGATAAAGTTGCATCTGACTTAATATGCTATAACTGTGATCGTCCAGGTCATTTTGCATCCGATTGCAACAGACCCAGGAAAGATGACAGATACAGACGAGACAAAAAGAAGGATGAGCGACACAAAAGAGAGGAGGAAGATGATGAAAGAACTGTTGATAGGTCCAAGGACAAGTCCAAGGACAAATTCAAAGAAAGATCAAAGGACCGGCGGATGAGGAATAACAGCAACAAGAAACCCAGCCGCAAGCATGATAGGAAAGTACTGGTTGCTGAGGAAAGCACCAAGAGCTGGGCAGATAGTGATTCAGAATCTTCATCCAGCAGTTCATATTCAAG
>KQ995423.1:80477-92653 GCA_001598015.1 Dorcoceras hygrometricum
CTACCAATGAAACATGGTACTTCGCATCGCAGATACTAGTCTCTAGCTCGGGCGGCCTTATCCTCATTTTGACGGCCCAATCGACTAGGAACATGTTCAGAATACACAGTGACTATTTGATGTGTTTCATGATAGCCGTCATACCCACTATCACATCTAACATACACTTTAGCGTATTCTAGGTCTTTACTCAACGCAATTGTTAATCATCATACAACACAATGAAAGTAAAGAATGCCATATAAATAAATGCGAATATCATATATAAAGATTGTTTTATACAAGAGTCTATAAACCCACACGCCACAAGTTGGCTAGTTGGGCATCTACTCTAACAATTACTTGTGCACTAACGCATTTTGCAGGTTGTTAGCTATTTCTTAAATCAGCTGTAAGTCTTTTGTTCAGGGGGAACGATAAGACTATCAGCTGAATTAAGTCTCTCGCGTTGGAAAATATCAGTCGTAGGGGGAACCAAGAGCTGGATTGTTAGGCATGAAGTCAACTGAATATGTAATGACTGGACACACTCAGTTGTTACATATTATAGCTGATGCTTATTTGTGACCAGCTCTTGTCACCCTCAGCGAAATATTAAACCAGCAGTCATGTTCTTACATTTACTGTACCAGTTGTGACATTATAAACATTGGCGCGAATCTATCTATTTTTGTACTCTGTTTGATTAAAATTTTGGAAAATATTTTACACCGTACGATCAAAATATTTTGAAAATTTTTCAAATCATTTCCAAATAATGTACGCGTTAACGGATGGTTGACACGTGTTGTTACCATGCGATATGTCACATCGAAATCTTCTCTCTCCAAAAACTCTTCGCATTCTTTACTTATTTACCACGTGTGTCTCTTCATTCTCTTTTACCTTGCATATTTGCTTTCTCTCGTATTTCTCTCTTGCGCGTACTCTCTACTGCAAAGATTTTACAGGCGTTCTTTTCGACAATCTACAATCAGAAATGGCTTCTTCGTTCTACAGCAACTCTCAGCATGTTTATTTTGACTCAGTTATCGCCATGGATGACCAAGGTATGGTGTCCATGTTTCAAGGTCTTATGTCTTCCGGCCTTGCAGGTTTTCTGGGATGCCCAGCAGTAATTTATGAAGCTGCTTTAGTTGACTTCTTCGAGAACGCTTCAGTTCTAGAGGGTGTAATTTTCAGCACAGTGGCTGGGCAGTTGGTAGAAATCTCTGAGGAATGGTTCGCAGAGTCTTTTGAACTTCCATTAGATGGCTTGGGAGATCTATCAGAGATTCCCAAGGATGTAATTTTTTATTCTAGGAGCATCGTCTCTTTTTCGGGTGAGCCGGTAAGTCTGTCGGGAAGGAAGAATCAAATGAAAATTGAGTTTCGCCTTCTCTGGGACATTATGGCGAAAGCTATTTCCGTGAAAGCAGGGTCTTTCAACACCATTACAGTAGAGAAGTTCTCGTTGGTGATAGCAATTGCTTGTGGAGTACGAATGAACCGGGCCAGAATTTTGTTCAGCACTTTTAAGAAAATGGTGACTCCAGGGTCTAAGCAAGCCAAGGTCTTCGCTGTTCAAATAAGTCTCCTGCTGGAGAATATTCCAAATCTGGAATTAGGCGAATCTTCAGAGTTTCCTGCTTCCAAAATCCTCAGTGACAAGACTGTGCACCGATTTGTCTCTCTTAATGATAAAGCTGGTGCAGAGGAAGCTACTGGGGCACCCAAGCCAAAGGCTGCCTCGAAGAAAAGACCTGCTGCTGATGTTGAAGCAGCAGTGGCTAAAAAGAAGAGAACAATAAATAATAAATCTGTTACTTCTCATTCTACCTTGGAGATGGTGGCAGTAGCACAAGAGATTGTGCCTTTACAAATGGTTGAGCCATTACCTGACGTTCCTGCTTGTGAGGACCATGTTGAGCAAGCAGAAGCAGAGGAAGGTATATCTGCCGTTCAATCAGTTGAAGTTGGTGTTGGGGAGGTTGCTGCTGAAATTGATGCCTCTGCTGATCGGGAAAACCAGCTGATACAAATGAGGAGAGCCAATGGTTTGATCTTACACATGAAGAACTCATTGCTATGTGGGAAGCTGAACGAATAATTACCTCTCCTGCTGATACTGATGAAGAAATCGAGGCTGAGAAACCAGTTTTTAAATCAGTAGAAGCAGTTGAATCAGTTATTGAAGTTGAAGAGGCAGCTGCTGACAAACATCTCTTAGTTGTCGATCATCCCGACACTGTTATCAATCAAGTTCTACAACAGTTGGATTCAATTTCAGCTGATAAGGATGATAAGTCAGGTACTGGAGCAGAAACATGGTTCGATAGAGCCCTTGATGAAATGCTTCAAAAAGATGAAGGAGCAGAAACTATGGATGTTGACACTGCTGGTGGAGACCAGCAGGTACAGTGTTCAGAGGAGGAACCTGTGGTACAGAAAACAAATGATGACTTGCTCGATGCCGATGAGCCGAAGTTACTGGAAGACATTCTTCTGACAATTCCAGTTGATGTTCCATTGCCTTCTGCTCGCATGGAAATTACCAAGATCGTAATGGGTAAAGAGATAAAGATTCCAGAAGTTACTGAGAGGACTTGGTTTCTAAACAGCCTTCCTAAAATTCCTGCTGACCATAAAGGAAAGGCCATTTTGGTGGAGAAAGACCCAATTAAGGGCAATCCGGCCAAGGAGCATTTGTCTTTGATTTGTGCAGATATTGACATGCTCGTAAATTTGCGTGCCAAGGAAATTGATGAAGTAGCTCAATTCTTTAATTCTTTAAGTTTGAAGAAACTGGCAACCATAAATATAGAGGAAATGTACAACAAAGAGGAGCAATTTTTATCTTGGGGAGAAACAGAGTCACCCCAAGTTGCTATTCAACGAAAGTTGTACATTTTTCTCAAATATAGAGAGGTGTTGGTGCTGAAGTTCTTGGAATCATGGAGGTCCAATTTTGTGCCAGGCCAAGGATCTTCAGTGGTTGATCTCAGAGTGATAGATTTGCTTTCAGATCTTCACCTATTTGTTTTAGAGGAATTGACGAAGGAGGCACGGGCACATGGTCTTACATGGAAGAAGACCTGTTGTTCTAAGATTTTTGAGGGGAGCCCACGAGATCGAGCTGCTGTTATCGCCCGTTCAAACACAAATACTCGATCTTCCTGCTGGATACGAACAATGAATATGGTTAATGGAACGTGGGTTATTGAACCCTGTGCTGATCAGTGGGTGACAATTCCCAGGCCAATTCTCTCGAGTGAAATTCCTCGTCAGCGCCAATATGATGACTCTCTCCCACCAGTGAATAATTTCTTTAAGACATTGACGAAGAGATGGGCTGATATTTGTTTAGAGGTTGTCGAATTTTGTGCTTCGAAAAGACTTCTACCAGTTGGCTCACTCAATTTTTGCAGAGCATTAGAGTTTGTTGTACCAGATTCGAGTTTTGATTCTCGCCCGCCCACAGTGTTTGCTCTTCGTTTCTCTCAGTTCTGTACAGTGTTTATTGATTACATTTTGTTTAGCGACAGATTTAGATGCTACCGTGTCCTCTCTACATCATGTCTCTATGGATCTTTCTGCTGCTCTTGCTGATTTTCAAGCTATTCTATCGGAGCAGATTAATGAATCTCAAAGTGGCATTTCCTCCAGGCTGCATAAAATTGAACAAGGCCTTCGTGACTCCCTGCGCGAACAAGCAGCAGTCTTCAAAAATTTATTTCAGGAAGCACGCCAAGAAGGTCGCACTATTGATGATGTCCAGACTCTGCGCTTTAACGAATTCCGCAAAAATACTCTAGCTCAAAATGCTTCTATCTTTACCGGACTAGCGGATGTTCGAAAGGAAGTGCAGGAAGTAAATGCCAAAGTGGACATTATAGCCTCGCGCTTGAATGACGTTCGAAAGAATGTTGAGGAAACCAAGAAAGCTCTTTCTCACCAACTTCTGGAATTTCAAAGTCAGGCACAGGAAAATCAGAATATTCTTCATGCCCAATTGAGCGAGATTGTCAATTATATTAATCGGGGCAGTGCTGACAAAAAGGGGGAAAGTAGCAGCCGAGGACACCAACATCCTCCGAATGTTCAAAATCTAGAGATTGGACAATCTATCAGTTTGGAAGAAACCGCGGAAAGAATTCGAGAGGCAGATAGACGTCAAGCAGAAATGGAAAGGGAAAGAGAAAGACAAAGAAGGATCCGAAGGCTGAGTGGATCGAGCAAAAGAAGAAGAGGATATTAGTTATAATAGAACTTGTACAAATCTTTTGTACTAGTATTTTATCTTCAATCAATGAAATTTGATTCCAGCAGTTCGTGTGCAATTTATTTCTGCATATCTTCTTATCTCGGCTGCGGAAGTTTTGTCATCACCAAAAAGGGGGAAATTGTTAGGACAAAATTTATTAGTTTTGGTGATAACAAAATTAGTCAAGAACTTAACAGGAGATCATTTTTCAGTCGACGTGGTGTATTTCAGCAGTTGGACTATTCGTTGGAATTCAGCAGATGGTTTGCAATCAGTCGATGGTTTGATTTCAGCAGGTGTATTAGGTTCGAATGCAAGCATTTGAGAATTAACGTGTTTTGCTAAGGATTGCAAAACGACAGCGTTCAAAGTAATCAAAACGACACCGTCCGAGTAAGTTGGAACGACGTCGTTGGAGTGCACATTTATATATCAGCAGTTGAACCAGTCAGGGTAATCATCAGAAAGAGTTCTTGAAGTGAATCAGCAGTTGAATTAAAATTTTCCGTTGGAAAATGCAACACGACAGCGTTTAGATATGTTGAAACGACGATGTTTTGAAGTACCGTTAGGATTCAGCCGATGGAGTTTGCGCATAGTCAATCGCTGGTATTTCAGCAGATGTATTCTTTAAAGTAAATCAGCAGACAGTTGGTCACTTCAACAGTTAATGTTTTTCAGCAGATGGCTACAGTGAATATTAACCAGCAGGTGCATTCATTCAAATGTGTTCCAGTCGCAGTATCATTAACAACGATGATGGAGTTAGAGCTGGTTATCAAAGTAATTTCAGGCGCAAGTTTAAATTGATTCAAATACGATCGTTTACTCAAAATAAGAAAAGATCATCAGGATCGTACTATTGCCTAGAATTAAGGAGACAAGGTAGGTACTATTTTGGGTAAATAGTACGATGTACAGAGGCCGTTTTTCATTGTTTGCACAGAAATGGAAATACGACAAATTGGCTCTGTCAATGGGAATTTTACCTTGTAGTGGAGCAGTATTACGACGTACTATTTGACAGTGATTCAAACGGAATTTATTTTCCTTTGAAGCATTTATGACCGTTGCAATCGAAGCCTATAAATACCAGGAGCTGTGTGAAGAAACCAACCTTCGCTATTATCATATTGCGGTCACGCTGTCAAAATCTCTCTAGAGTTTACACTTCGTTGAAAGCATTCAAAAAGCTCAACCACTCGAAGAATCTTCATTCGTTGATATTCATTGTTATACTTTGAGTTTCAATCTCTGGTTCAATCCTTGAATCGAGGTTCATTGTTTAAGAAACCAGAGATTTTACAGTACTCATAGCTTTGTATTCATTGTTAAATCAATTGAGTCTGTAACGAACTTGCTGTGCAAAGCAGTTCGAAAAATATACAAGTGTTGTAATCAATCAGCAGCTGCGTGTGCGTGTTAGATTGTGAAGTTATTAGGAGTTCATACAAGTGCTGCTTGTGTGATCGGTTGGTTGCAGAAGACCTGTAATCAGCAAATCTTCTAGTGATATCTTCCGAGGAGGAAGAAGGGGAGACGTAGGATATTTATATCCGAACTTCCAGAAACAAATTCTGAACCCTCATCTTTTACATACTGCACTTATATTTATTGTGTTTATCTACTGTTCACAAGTCAATCGGTTTTATTCCGCACTTTTCAAGTTAATCGAGAAACTTGCATAAAACTGAGATACCTTAAGTCTGGTAAATCGGACTTAAGTTAAGCTGTGCTGCAAAACATTTTTAAAAGATTTCAAAAATCGAAGGAGTTCATTCAACCCCCCCCCCTTCTGAACTCCTATTTACTTATTGATCCTATTTCTGGGACCATCGAGCTTCGACCTTACTAGGATCCACAGAAATTCCTTGCGCTGAAACCATATGACCCAAGAAGATAACTTTGTCCAGCCAAAATTCACACTTGCTGAACTTGGCATACAATTGTGAGTCTCTCAGTCTCTGCAACACTAGCCTCAAGTGCTCGTTATGCTCTCTGAAACTCCTCGAATACACCAAGATGTCATCTATGAAGACAATCACGAATCGATCAATGTACTCTCTAATGATGCGATTCATCAAATCCATAAACACAGCTGGAGCATTCGTAAATCCAAACGGCATCACAAGAAACTCATAATGCACGTATCTCGTCCGGAATGCTGTCTTCGCTACATCAGCGTCTCTAATACGCAACTGATGATAGCCAGATCGCAAATCAATCTTCGAGTACACGGCCGATCCTTGCAACTGATCGAACAAGTCATCAATCCTCGGCAAAGGATACTTGTTCTTCACTGTCGCTTTGTTCAACTACCGAAAATCAACGCACATCCTCATAGATCCATCTTTCTTCTTCACAAACAGAATCGGAGATCCCCAAGGCGACATACCCTGTCGAATGAAGCCTTTCGCAAGAAGATCTCTCAATTGATCCTTGAGTTTTTTCAACTCCGCTGGCACCAATCGATACGAAGCTCTAGAAATCGGGGCCGTACCAGGCACCAACTCAATACTGAAGCCGATCTCTCGCCTCGGAGGGAATCCAGGAATCTCATCTGGAAACACATCTGGGAACTCTTGAGCAATCGGAACATCACTCAACTCCACTCTCGACTCATGGGAAACATCTAGGGCATACGGACGACATACCCTGTCGAATGAAGCCTTTCGCAAGAAGATCTCTCAATTGATCCTTGAGTTTTTTCAACTCCGCTGGCACCAATCGATACGAAGCTCTAGAAATCGGGGCCGTACCAGGCACCAACTCAATACTGAAGCCGATCTCTCGCCTCGGAGGGAATCCAGGAATCTCATCTGGAAACACATCTGGGAACTCTTGAGCAATCGGAACATCACTCAACTCCACTCTCGACTCATGGGAAACATCTAGGGCATAGATCATAAACCCTGAATTCTCCAGCGACAACAAACTAAACATCTCCATGGCGGACACCATAGGAATCTTAGGCGCGAATCAGCACCATAGAACTCCCATTTCTCTCCAGATCGAGGCCGAAACCTAACCACACCATGGAAGCAGTCTACAGTTTCTCTATATTCAGTCAACACATCCATACCCAAGATACAATCAAAATCTCTAATTCCCAAAACAATCAGATGGGTCATCAAAACTTGCTAATCAAATCTAATGAAGCAATCCAACACCACCTCTCAGGACAACAGACTCACACCGGCAGGAGTGGACATGGAGACAACGTCACACAGTGGGGAAGAACTCAACCCACGCTCATACACAAACAACTCAGAAATGAAGGAGTGTGATGCTCCAGTGTCAATCAAAACTCGTGCAGGAAAATCAAAGATAAGGCATGTACCTTGAATCACTCCTTTGATGCATCTCATCAGCCAGCTCTCTCGTCAAAGCATTCACCTGGGCTTGCTGCGGTCCCGGAAACTGAGGTCTCGAAGGTACTCCAAACCTAGAAGGTTCACGAGGTTGGAATCCAGATCGTTGGGACGGAACAAAAGGCTGTTTCGCTGAGAAGAACCACCAGTGGAACCCTGCTGCGACTGAACCAAAGACTGCCCTCCCATCAAAGGACACGCTCTATCAAAATTTCCCGGTTGTCCATAGAGATGACAAAGACCTCGAACTCCACAACATTGCGAAGTCTCATGCTTCCCTCCGCACTGTCCACAAAACACACCGCCAGAACTACTGCCACCAGAACTCACGGAACCAGAGGAACTCGAATGCGCCTTCTTCTTAAACTGTTTACCTCGGGGCTTGAACCTCTGACTATTCGATTGCTGTGATCCCTGAGGAGACTGAAACGATTGTGACACATCTTGCACCGGTTGAAAAGAGCGCCCCACTGATGGCTGCAGCGGAGCCTGTGCCTCCAAAAAACTCTCCTCAATATCTACAGCCCTATCCACGGCCTTAGCATACGTCGCAGGTGAACCAGACAACACCATCCGGAACAAATCAGGTCTCAAACCCTTCAGGAACTTGTTCCTCTTAGTCCTCTCCTGGTTAGCAACATGGGGAACATACATCAAAAGCGAAGAGAAGTGTCTGGAATACTCGGCCACCTTCATATTCCCTTGCTTCAAATTATCGAACTCTCGCTCACGACTGTTGTAGTAGGACTCTGGGTATACTCCTTTCGGAACGCTTCACAAAAGCTCTCCCAAGTAATCACAGTCCCACTCTCTCGCAAGATACGGGAATTACCTCTCCACCAGCGCTGCGCGTTATCTCTCAACTGCATCACCTATAACTTCAATCTCTTCTCAGGAGCGTACTCCAAAGTATCAAACAATTCTTCCATCTGAACTAGCCAACCCTCGACCATCAAACCTCCTTCAGTGCCCGCGAACGTAAGGGGATTCATCCTCTGAAACCTAGCCAAGACTAGTTCCATCTCACCAATCTGTCTCGTCACATCCTCTACCTCTGCTTGTCTCTCTCGACGACGCAAAAGGATATTCTTCTGAATGCCCTCATCACTATCCGAGGCCCTAGACTCCTCAACGGAATGTCTAACAGTCCTCCTCTACCTCTCCTCAGCGACATTTAAACAAGTCTCAGGGTAAAAACTAACAGCAGATAATCACAGAGACAAATAAAATAATCACATAAGCCACAGAGTCAACCAAAATCAAATCCAAACTCTGTGCCTAGACTCGAGTGTGATCAAAGGAAAGCGAGCTTATCCCAGTTTAATCAATCTTATCCCAGTTTAATCAATCTTATCCCAGTTTAAGCTCTGATACCAAAAATGTCAGGCCCCGTGCTAATAACAATAATTATAGCACAATTTAGCACATAAACGCGGAAGCATAAACAGGGCTAAAAATTTTCGAAATCAAATTAGGCCTGAAATCAAATCATCATTTAAAATATCCATACTCAAAATACAAGTTTGAATCTAAACTCATACAACAACAGGTAATTCAAATCAAATCAACTGCGATCCCCCTAATACATACAACCTCAGGGCATCCCCTGGATCAATACATTGTAATATAATAACTGCGACTCAAGGAAATGGGAATCGACCAGCTGAAGTTCCAGTCTGTCCAGCTTGGTTACTTGAAGATCCTGCAACTAGGAAACACAGACCCAAACAACAAAAGCAGGAAAAGAAAATACGAGGTCAAGCCTCAGTACGAAGAGCTATCTAAAAACAGCAAATCATGCAACATGCTATATCTCAAGTTATGAAATGCATGAGGCTGTCAAAGGAATCGGTCAACAAGGCCTGCTAATCAGTTGGCAGTAATCTCAAACGAGCCTCTATACCCGCACAGTGTATCAACCGAGAAAATCATCAGTCCGTGATCTTTAGGCTCGTCAGCCATCACAGCTCGGTGGTATTCAGACACAACCAATCAGTCGGTCACCACTACGATGATAGCGTTGGACCTTTCAGGCACGACACATCTGTCTGCCGGTCACAACGTGGCTCTATCTTAGGTCATCTATCAATATATCTGGCTCAATATGTATGCATGAATGCCATTCAATAATCAATTCTCAATGCATACATTATCAATACGTGAAAACAGAACATCAATAAACCACACAAGGTAACATCTGTTCACGTAAACACAACATCATCTCAAATAGATCTCAATAACAAGAAATATAGGCATGATCATGCTCATAGCTGTTTACAGCAGCTCAACTCGTACCTTCAATTCTCAAATTCTACCTTGACAGATCCTACTCAGTCACGGAAATTCCAGCATACTCAACCAGCTTCCTCCACTGGTCACGTCCAACACAGCAGGGACTTCCCCGGAGCTCAAATCCAGAAGCTAACACAAACAGGAGATTGCTCTACTCAGCTGTCGCGAGAACACACAAATCCGCAGCCCCTTCGCGCTTCTCCTCTAACGTCAATTCAAGCCACTTAACTGGTATCAATCGAAAGAGAAACTCGAGACGAGCTCAGCGCCACCAATCTCGCTCCAAACCACGGCGGAAATCGATGACAATCAACCGGATAAGGCTTAGAATGAACAGTATCTATCGAGGGTTTCGAAGAAGGAGATAAGAAATATCAGGTTCCAAAAAAATACGCTAAGTGTTGATCAGCACTTGATATATAAATCTTCGAATCACTACTGTTCTAAGCAATTCAAATCTTTGCTTAAGCAAAGGCACAAATCATCTCAGAGCTGATACCAACTTTCGCTCTCAGCTGAAATGATGCAAGCATTCCAACGCTCTTCCAACTCATATAGCAAACGACGTCGCGCCAACTTAACAACGACGTAGCATAGGGACACGTCACCTCGCTACCAACGGCTGATCAACAAACCAACAGCTGAATAAAACAACGCATCAGATCCCTCAACAGTAGATGTCTAACGCGACCAACAGCTGACGCTAAACGTTACACCCAAAACGTTGTCGTTCCTGTTAGAGTAGATGCCCAACTAGCCAACTTGTGGCGTGTGGCGTGGATATCCTATGCTATCTGAGGGGATAATAGTGTATAAATCTCTGGCCAGAGTACTAGAAGTATTTTAGGTAAATGGGTTTACCTAGTTACACTCGCGATGTCACTATTAGATCTCCAAGATGTATGCATTGCTATCGGATCTATAGCGACTCTCGATTTACCAATGGTCGTTGATCTGATCGGGATATATGGATTGAAAGGACCGTACTGTACGCTAACCACGACCAACTGGTTCTTGCAGGCACTATCAATGATACCTAGGGGATCATGGGGCGATGTTGCTAGATGCTCTTATCATGATCTGTTGGGCAAGTCCGGAATTGTGATTCCGGAGCCACAATGGTTGTGGGCCCACGGCTAGCTGTATCCCTGAACCATTGAGGGTCACACAAGTACTGGATTCGAGATTCCCACATACTCAGCTCATTGTGTTGAGCAAACAAAGAGGATTTTGGGGAGTGCGACTTCCTAAAAGTCAACAGGGGTCAAATCGGGATTTTCCGCTGTTGAGGGGCAAAACGGTCATTTTGCACTGGGGTTCTGAAAAATGGTTTTTCAGATCATAGTATTCAGTTTTGGAAACTGAGTCGATCCGTCCGATCTGATCGGCGATCGGAGTTACGATGAAGTCTCGGTGATGGGGATGAACCGAATGTTCATCCGTTGGACCCGGGCTCGTTGGGCTGGATCCAAACCCATCACCAAGTCTACTTAATGTAGACTTAGACTAATTAACTAAAAAAACTAAGACACAAAACCCTAACCCTAAGCTCTTGTAGCCGCCGCCCCCTTCCCTCCTCTAAAAGCCGCCGTCGCCGCCGCCGCCACGTGCCGCCGGAAATTGTTCCAGCCAACTTGACGAGGAGAATCCGTCCGCGCCGATCTCGTCAGGCCTTCTAGTGCAGGCTGACGAAGGAGTCTCGCTTCTGGTCGTGGACCGGATTGACGTTATCTACCGCCGCCTACCGTGAAGTGCCGGTTTCCTCGAGAAACTGGTCGGAGCCAGGCACGAGTTGCCAGCAAGGTAGCAATCTAAACGCCCTATGAATGTCATAGATTGATTGTTTATTTGAAACTGTATTGATCGTCTCCCGACAATTTTTTGTTCTTCCACTGCCTCGCCGGGAGGCGTGATCCGGATCCGCCGCGGTTCCCCAACAAGGGCGGCGCACGATTTAGGGTTAGGGTTTTTGATTTAGTGTTGTGTGTTATTATGAAGCTTAAGTCTACATTAAGTAGACTTAATGATGGACTTGGACCGGCCCAACGGGCCCGGGTCCAACGGATGAACATTCAGTTCATCCCCATCACCGTGACTTCATCATAACTCCGAGCGCCGATCAGATAGGACCGATCGACTCAGTTTCCAAAACTGAATACCATGATCTGAAAAACCATTTTTCAGAACCCCAGTGCAAAATGACCGTTTTGCCCCTCAACAGCAGAAATCACGATTTGACCCCTGTTGACTTTTAGGAAGTCGCACTCCCC